>PVJC01044317.1:0-14153 GCA_004026665.1 Murina feae
CTGGGCTAATTTGCATACAGCCGCTCTGATTGGCTGGTGGGCGTGGCTTACCCTGTCTTGGAGAAACGGTTAATTTTAATATTTCGCTTTTATTAGTTTAGATTCTGTAATGTAGAGTTATGCAGCTTTATTCCCTTTCTATAATTTTTAGGGGCTTTTCTGTGTGATGCAGGTAGTTGCTAAGAAAGAGGCGCTAACCATTCATTGGATATACAATTAATTTTAGAGAATATAATCCCCAAATTCTAACGTCTCCTTTCAAATCTATTGACACAATTCCCCTCAGACCAGTATTAGTTAGTTTCACCAAATCAGAGTTTTACAACCTATTTAATTAATGAGTAATATCCCTTCTTATAGCCAATAAAGCTATTTCTACATTTCCATGTCATTTTTAGATATCACGCAGAAATCTAATTGATAGAGCAAAGACACTATTATTTTAAATGTTTTTCAACATAATAGTCAGTGAAATCTTGAAAGTTACCAAAATTTTAGACTTCATGAAACATTTTTTAAAAAAACATTATTTAACTATATTATTAAAAACTGTTAAATGTGGTCCTATGCATGTTCTTAGGTGTGAATTTTGGTTTAATAATGGAATTAGCACTTTTCTCTCACTGGACACATTTAACAAAGATTCTTTTTACATTCAACTTTCTCTATAAACTAAAGATGTTTAAAAGTGGAATATTCCCATGCCAACTACTCAATTAAAAATGTGTGGGTTATCTATTTTGGGGATAATTCATGTCAATTTTAAAATCCTGGGTTAATTAAATTTGACCCCACATCTCAGCATGTTATTGGATATTTATTTAAGAAATGCAAATAAGTTTAAATCTAATCTTAATATTAACCACTACTTATGTAATTACAAAAGTATAATCAACTGGAGGAAAAATAAGAATGGTTTTTAAGCACACACGTGCGCGCACGCACAGGCACACACACACGAAATATTTGTGATGATCCACAGCGTGCTGCTCTCTACTAAGATGGATAATTTAAAGTTGATGACATGGAGTTACCATTTTTTAATCTTTATATTTAAAATACTTTAAAGCAACTTTTTAAGACCCTTTTTGTAACGTCTTCCTGGTCACAAATGCTCCTTAGATTTTTTTTAATGTTGCTATTAAATATTATATGTTTATTGCAAAAGATTAGCTTTGTTTTCCCAGTGGTGAACAGTTACTAGAATACTTCTATAGAGGATACTTGTTCTCCTCAGAAAAGTCGAAGGGCAGGACTGATTTTCTGGTGAAGATTTTGCAACCACGTTGCAAATATTCCTGACTTTGCAATGTAATAGTTGAATATTTTATAAAATTGTGCATTGCTTTATAAAATGATTTAAAGCAATTGCTTACCAATATATTTTATTCCATTTTAAAATATTAATTTGAATGTATCCAATAACGCATTTTAGTTTCATGTTTTCACTTGTCCAGTGGATTTATGAACACACTTTTCATATTTTAATCATACACATGCTATCTTTTCAAATAAAACTTTTTTAGCAATATTGTTTAATATTTAAACATATGCATTCCTGAAAATAAGAATTTTTAAACATTATGTGTATATATTTATAAATATATAGTTTAAAAAAATGCTCTTACTAAACCCAGAATAGCGATTGAATATTGCAACACATTGACTACCACCTTCTTGCTAAGTATGTGATATGAACCATGACATTACAATCTTAAAACTGTAACAAGAATGAGTTATGTTTGTACTATTTCCCATTCTCATTATATTCTTTGTCACACAATGAATTAATGTTGTGCCATTTTCTATTCTCATTACAATCTTTTCCTTATGAATGGGGTATCAGAATTTTAATGTCTTTTGTAATCTGTGAAATATAGTAGTATGTTTTGTTATACTACTATGACCTTGCTAATATTTTGCATTTTGATTGGTTAGTCCAAGCTGTAATATATAGTTAGGTTAGAATGACTGGCCAATGAAATATTTCTTAGTGTTTTTGACTGTTTTGATCAAATGAGTTTAAAAGACATTTAAAATACCTTAACTTTTGCAAGCTTAAAAATGATAAGCTTGGGATAAGAGGCAAGTATATTTGTATAGAGAAAATATGTAGTGATTTTTCCACATAAATTGAACGCAGTATAGAGATATATTGCAGATTAAAAGGAAATGTTAGAAATATGTTTTCCTTCAGATTTCATAACTTTTGATTACCTTTTTTTTCTGATTTCAATGCAAGCAAACATGGCATAATAAATTGATTTTATTGTTTTGTCCACAAGATTACCTACATCTTCCTGTTAACCTGTTATTTGAAAAGTTGTACTGATGGTAAATATATTTTGTTCTACGAGATTTGCTATTGTTATATCATGTTGGGAATTTAGTCTTGTTTGATATTGCATCAGATTATAAAGTATGCTTGTGCAATTTCTAACGAAAATTGTGTAATTAAGAGAAATGGTTTTGAGATATGTTCTGGTTTCTGTGTATTTTAACTCGTAAACTACTTTTAGCATGCTGTTTTTAGTTAGCATTGTCAGTTAGCATTGTCACATTTATATGTGTGCCTCTTTTTGTGTTTATGTCTTCACTTGTCCTAACTCTCTTTAGAAACTGGTTTTGATAGCATAAGAAAGAAAATATACAAGAGTGGGTGCCTAAAGAAAAGTATGTGACCAACAAATTGCTACCTGCTGGGGTTTGAAAACAATGTGTCAATTTACAGAGGAGCAAGCAGGGTAAAGACATGGACAGTTGGGAGAGAAAATTGTAACTAATATAACCTGTCTGATTTGATCATTATTTTTTTGTAATGTGTTTTTATTACTTTGGGGCAGTAGGATTAGTAAAGTGGTAGGGCAGTAGTTGGAGAATAAAGTAGATAATTCCAGTTTAGTAAACTGATGGTCTCGCGTTTTGATGAGTGCATAAACCACTTTGAGGCTGTGGGCAAACTCTCAGCTTATTCCAGATACTAAAAGATTAATCAAAATGTTGTTTGAAATCATTATAAAAAAAGGTGCTCTTACCATTTGTAACAGAAGAGTATTATGCTAAGCGAAATAAGCCAGTCAGAGAAAGATAAGTATCGCATCATCTCACACATATGTGGAATCTAATGAACAAAATAAAATGATGAACAAAATAGATCCAGAGACATAGAACCATGAACAGACGGATGAATTTCAGTTGGAAGGTGGGGGTAGGGAGTGGGGGAAAAGAGATTAACCAGGTTGTGTATATGCATATATGCATAGCCCAGGACACAAGACAATAGTGTGGTGAAGGCTTGGGAGTGGCGGGTGTGGGGAAGAGGAGGTCAAAGGTAAAAACAAACAAACAAAAAAAGCAAAGCGGACATCTGTAATACTTTCAACAATAATGATTTTTTTTTTTTAAAAGGTGCCCCAATGATCCATTCTGTTTCATTAAGCAGGATAGAACATAGCATTTTCAGGGTGAAATGGCAAATATCCAAAAACACATCTTATTTCTAGAGTTCCATTATTTTTCTAGTTGTGTATAAATCTTTTAAATACATGCCTTCATTTTGATGCTTCTGCATATTAGTATTAAATTTTACAAATTGATAATAGTTATTTTTCCTCATTCATTCATTTAAACACACTTCCCATGAATATTTCTGCTAAGTATAGAGCTATAGTGTAACTTCTAATGTGTAATCAAATTTTATCAGTGAAGAGTTTGATCTGTTTCTCAAGGATTGGACCAATTATCTTTAAGCCACTTATACACAGCAATTGCCAATAGTCATATAAGCAAAGCAAAAGCTTTCTCAAAGGCTTATAGTGGCACTTATAAAATATGACATGAAAGAAAAAAAACTGATTCAGAGACAAGAAATTTCACTTTGTGAGCAGTCCACTCTAAGCCTGCTGTGTCAAATCTGAGAATGTCCTTACTCTCTGTGAGAATGAAAGAACTTTATCACGCTAAAACATCTTTAAGTGGGCATAAGAACACCTACTTCTTGCCTGTAAATCTTTTATTTGGCAAATCATCCATTCTGTAGAAATAATGTAGGTTTTTACAGCAATTACACCTTTAAAGTTTGACTTCACATCTCAATGCCTTTTATTGTTTATAGTTTAGAGTCGTCTAGTTTGCTAAATTTTGATATAGGTAATACAGGGATTTTGTTTGTCTACTTTTCAAAATTCAAAATACCTTTGGTATGCAATATTATTTTAATCTTTTGTATTGGCATTTAGTTATCCAATCGCTATTATATGAAACATTTTTAAGAAAATCATATCAGTTATTTGTGTTTCTTTAAAGGGTTTATTACTACATTTTCTCATGTTCAGCTTTGGCCATTAAGGTTTTCTTTTTCATTTCCTTTTACATTGACATTTCATTAAGTAAATTTCCAGATTGTTCAGAGATTGATATGCTTAAAAATTGTCACAATTTCTTACAGTTTTCTAGTGGAAAAGGGGGCTAATTTTAAAATCAAATCCATGTAGAAAATGGAACAGTAGAGAGAAATTAAAGTATAATCATGGATAAGTCAAGTCAAACAAAGATCTTTACTAAAACATAATTTGCAGAATAACTTCAAGGTGCCTCACCAGTTATAGTAGCATCTAGGGAACAAACTATGCAATAATAATACTTGTTTAAGTTGTCCTACATGATTAAAGGTGAACAAATTGTCATGGCAGATTGTCTAATGTCCCCTGGGGCCAAATTTGCCTTTGGCTTGACCCCAAGGCTTCCATGAATTGTAATAATGGAAGCTGAGAACACACATCAGAGGGAAGAATTCATTTTTCAAATTGAAGAAAGAGAAAAATAAAAGCATTGGGTAACTACTACCTTCCAGGGAAATACACATGTATGCTGATATCTCAAATATAACACTGACTTGAGTAAGCCTTGTCATTCTAGGTTTGCGTGATTAAATATTGATGTGATTCAGCATCCTGCTTATTTATTCTTATTCTGCTAAGAAAATGAACAAAATTTCAAGGGATAACTTTAATGGTCAAGGATTCATCATACCACAGTCACCATGGGTCATGATGGATTTACTCACTGGATTAGAAAATGACAGGTTTTATTTTCAGTATATCAAGGTTAATAAATCTAACCCTTTTTGAGTGTTCTTGGCACACTGGCCACTATTCTAATTTTTTATACACAATCAATGAATTATCGTAACAACCATCCAACGTAGATACTAGCACTTTTGCTCTTTTATTGATGAGAAAACTAAAGCATAAAAAGAAGTGATGTAAATTTCCCAATGGTGCACAGTAAGTAGGTGGTGGATATAGTATTTGAGCTCTGATGATATGTTCCAAACCACTAAACCTCCTCTGTAGATCAAGAAAATGTGTCATTGTAAAGCTGTTTTCCTGATTGTAGTATCAGCTAAAATAGCGCAGTCACATTATTTCCTAGTTCAGGTGTCTGTGCTTCTAGGAATTAATTGGCCTCTATACCAAACTACTTATAATTCCCCAAATATGTTTAATGAAGGTAATATTTTTGAAATACTTCCTAATTTATTTCCCTTTTTTAGCAATCTAGCATATTTTCCTGCAGCCTTTTCTCCATTTAAGACAAAGGTGGGAGAATCTGAAGAAAATAATAATAAAGGGAATACAAAGGAAATCTTTCTCTAAAAGAAAGGTCATAGGGCAAACAAGCTCAGGTCAATTAATTAGGCCAGAATATCTTGTCTTGAACTCCTCCATCCACTTAAGCGAAGTCTGTTAAACAATAAGAACAGTTTGGGGCAATTTTAGAATTAGTTCTTCTGGATCCCAAGTGCATAGAATGAGAAAATTTCAAGGTCATTTGAGAGGCCCTGTACCTGAATCAGAGCAGAAATGGTGGCAGGATAGCGTGGAGAATATTAGATAACTTGACTTAGGGTACCTCTTATTTCCCTTGGCCTCCAAATGTCCTGGGAGAGATTCATGGCAGAGAGGCTGTGGGAGTCTCAGAGAGTATCCAAGTGTATCAGCCAACAGGAAGCCAACATCTGTATGTGGGGAGAGTGAATCCCATAACAAAGGCTCTGAGTCGGACCCTCCAAATCATTGGCCAAATAAATATTGAGCCATGTATCAGGGAGCTCAACACAGGAAATAGTTGAGTTCTCCAGGAACCACACTCATTCACTCTAGTTCATACAGAGAGAATTCCCACAAGTTACAGCTGCTGGATGATGTCTACAGACAGTCAAAAAAATGACCTTCAAGTGGAGATCAGTAGGAGCCTATAGAGGAGGCCTACCTACCCAGAGACAAGACCCCTCTTCCCCTCCACAACGAAATGGCCTGAGTTTTCTCTGCGCCATCTGGAAGCCACCAAAGGAGAAGCAAAGGAGAAGGGGAAGGGTGGAGAAATCTTGAAACATGAATTTCTCAGAGGAGATCTAGTTTATCTCAGGGCAGAGGAGCTTTTACCAATCCTTGAGTAATTCTGTTTCAGTGTTCTTTCTACTAATCAGCAAACAGGGTAGGGCGTGGAAGAGATGTCCAGAGCAGGAATAAATTCATTTTAAAAATCCTAAAAATTACATTTTTATGTGTGTGTTATAGTTGTGAGCAAATTTACACCTGTTGCAACATATGCTATTGGGTTTCCAATACTTTCCACATATTGATGCCTATTTCTTACATGCTCTTTTCCTCCCCATTTTTTCCGACTCACAGTTTGTTCATCTCTTGAGATTTGGCCCAAATGATCCCTTGCCTTATACATGCCTTCTCAAAGCTCAATTACTCATGCCTAATTTCAGTTCCCATAGAACCCTGACTATTCTTCTAGCATTCCTTTACTATTGTAATCTGTGTTCTTCCACTAGACTATAAGTTTAAAGGGAAAACAAAAACATGTCTTGTTTATCAGTGTATCTCTACTCACTAGCACAATACCAGGCATGGCAAATATAGTAAGTCCTTACTTAACAACATCGATAAGTTTTCCCACTCTAAGCAATACAATGTACAATGAAACCAGATTTACTATAGGCTAATTGATATAAACAAAAGTTAAATTCCTATGGCACTTCATCAATGTTATAATGCAGCATCACTGAATGAAATGATGTTATTTAAGGACCTGCTATACAGGCAAAGAAATCTGAATTTTCAAATATGGCACTTTGTTAAAAAAACAAGCAAAACAACTTTCTTTTTTTTGATTAAAATAATTACATTTGATCTTTACAATGAACTTCTGAAAGATTTCTCAGAATATTTCTGTAGATTCCTAGACTAATTATATTAATAACTAGAGGCCTGATGCACAAAGATTCATGCAAAAATAGGTTTTCCTTCTCCTGGCTTCTGGCACTGTCTTCACTCAGGCCTGGAGTAGCCTTTCCGCCTCTCGTCTTTTTGGATCAATTTGCATATTCCCTCCTTATTGGCTGTGGGCACTGCCATCTTTGTTGTGAAGTTACTGTCAATTTGCATATTCTGTCTTTATTAGATAGAATTAGTCTTTAGGCCAGGCAACGTCACTATATATAGAGCAACCCGACCTTGCTCTATGACATTAGGAATGTTTGAGTGTAAAGAACACTGAGCATTGGAGTCGAAGCTAACCATTATACAGATGGAGAAAAAACAGAAACTCAAATTGTATGACCCACCCCCGCTTCAGCAAATTCTCATATCCTATTGTCTTAGTGACTCCCATTGTCATTGTCCATCTGGTCTCAGGGAGGTGGCCTGCTCTGTCCTTTGCGCCTCCTCTCAAGCACAACATGGCTTTTTCCTGAATCCCTCTCAGTGTAGCTGAGAAGAGGAAGGAAAACTCCTTCCCATATTAGGATTCAGTAATGGAAGGTACATAGTTATGTGTTGATTAATTTTCAATATTAGGAGCTTCTTGTCTTTAAAATATGTTTCTTTTTTTCTAAGATAGTAACTTTGACAATCAAACTTTTAAAATATATTTAAAGCACCTTGAGTAACTAAAGTACAATTACACCCCATTTAGACTTTAAACTTGAAGTAGAGATGGATATTTTTGGTATATGTGTATTTGGATTGAATATAGAGCCTGAAGCAATGTTTAAAAAATTACCAAGCTTTAATAAACTTTACGCCTGACTTGGTTGCAGTTGAACATACAAAGAAAACAAATATAGATCCTAATTAATTCACCTTAGAATAGCAACTGTTTGTTTAAAATAAGCAGGTTAGTGAAAATTATAGATAATTGTTTCTAGCATTTTTATGTGTGGCTTTGTTAAAATTTCAACTTCATGAAGAAACTTCATTTTTTAAACTTTGTCTTCCCAGTTTTGTACTAAACTTGCATTTTTTCTAATACTGTTTTTCTTACTGCTTTATTTTGATGTTATTCTGCAATTTTACTTAAAGTCATATCTCAGAAAAAAATAACCAAATTTTATTTTTTAATCTTTTTTCATATGCTTTCTTTTGTATATATCTTGTGCTCAGATTTTTGGAAATAATGTGAGACATATTCATTTAGAGAATTATTATTCTTGGCCATTTCCATGTTTAATTGTGGATACAATCTACTCTTTAATTAGGTTTAACACTTTATGCAAATTCTTATAATGTTTATTCACTTACTTTATCCTGAATTTTCATTCAGTCAATATATCATAAATAAAATAATTCAATATCTATGATTAAAAAATACAAAGATGTATGTAACACATTTTCTCCCTTGAGAAATGAATTCAACTTAAGACAAACACACACAAACACACACGAGAACTATCAATACAAAGAATCTACATATTTAAAGAAGTAATATGCTAATTGGTCCTAACAGTGTCCCAGTCACAACCGTTCAACAGGCTGCATGCGCACAGGAGTTGGTGGGTAGGGACGAGGGCGGGAACTTGCATCACCGGACATGACTGCTGCCCGGCGCCACCCAGCCAGGAGGGGTGTGTCAGGATGGGGGCAGGGCCTTGACAGAGAGCTCTCAGCATTTCTGTGCTGGGGTCTGAAGGTGCAGAGAGAAAGGGAGACTCACAGATGGGCAGTTTGGGGGTTTAGGCCAGGAGGGGAGGGCAGATAGGCAGTTAGGGGGGTCAGACAAGGAGGGGAGGGCAGATAGGCAGTTAGGGGGGTCAGACAAGGAGGGGAGAGCAGTCAGGCAGTTAGGGGGGTCAGACAAGGAGGGGAGAGCAGTTAGGCAGTTAGGGGGATCAGACAAGGAAGGGAGAGCAGTTAGGGCCCTCAGGCCGGCAGGGGAGTGGTTAGGGGCATCAGGCAGGCAGGCAGGTGAGCACTTAGGAGCCAGCGGTTCTGGATTGCAAGAAGGATCCCAGATTGGAGAGGGTGCAGGCCAGGCTGGCTGACCCCTCCCCTGAACCTTGCATGAATTTTGTGCATCAGGCCTCTAGTTATATATAATGTGTTAGTTGAGTGAGAGGATTGGATGAGATTATCTCTAAAATAGTCCAGCTCTATAATCCTGGAAATGGGTCCTTCACTTCATGAACAAGGAGTGCTCTAGATAGTCTCATTCTAGGCAATATTTATCGATAAGCCCCCGTCTCCCCAATACTAACCAGTAAGGTGTACTTGGAAGCTCATGTTCTCAGATTAGACCACAGAGGCTATTTGGGCCATTATCTCACTGGAGGCATTTGTTCTCTGTTTCACAGTTTTAGTGAAGCAGAGAAAGCTGTTTCACATTCAAGTAAATGCAGATGACAAATTAAGCAGAAGTGATGTTTTGAGCTAATGTCCAGTAGCATGAATGCACGTGGATAATGGTGATGTAGCCAGGGATCACTAGAGGCAGGGTGAATGTTGGGAAGCAGTAGAAATAAAGCTAAAAGAGCCCGAATCATAAAGAGCTTTAAATACGGGTAAGGAGTTTGCATTGCATCCTACAGTCTGTGAGCATGCATTTTGAATCAGGCAGTCTGATATTTTAAGTATTTGTTCAGAAATACTGTTAAGAAACTGAGAGACTATCAGAGATTTTGACAAAAGAAAAATTCTGTCATAATACCCCATGGATCAAGGGAAGAATTAAGAGTTTCCAGGCAGTCTTTGGTCTCTCCATCTGTGTGGTTTCTAGACAACTCCCTCAGATGAATGGGAAGTGGCAGTGAAGAAGGGGCTGCTGGAAGCTTCTAATAATTCAAGTTCTCTCTAATCTGGGGCATTTGAAATGCAAGTAAGTGACTGGTATGGCAGCTCCCCCTGTCATTTCAAACATGTGTGTCACAACATGGGAGAGGAGGAAGACAGAAGAGAGTGTGGCAGTGTGGTTCTATGATCCATCTGGGGAAGGCCTGTGATCAGTCTGTTGGAAAACCCACCTACCCACCATGAGGCACCATGGGAGGTTTTTGATCAGAGGAAGGACGTGATCAAAGTTGTTTAATCTGACTTTAAAAGTTGAAATATTGGAAATGCAGAAACCAGTTGAAAAGCTATTTCAGGAGGCTAAATAAGAGGTGATAAAGGCCTGGACAAGAAACAAAACAGTAAGCCTGGAGAGGGAGGAAGCCTTCCAGGTAACTTCAGAGTCAGTCTTTGCTGACTGGAGACACCATTGTTCCACGGAACTAGCTTATAATTTGAACAAACAGACCTGGTAGGTTTGAATCTCAAATCCACTCTACGCTAGCTGTATGGCCTTGGGCAAGTCACTCAACCTTCTTGCTACTCATTTTCCTAATCTTTCAAAAAGGAATGCTAATATCTCCTTTGAAATGGTGTAAGCATTAGAGAGAGTATATCGCTTTGAATATAGGTGGCAGTGAACATCATTTTTATTATTGTTATCCCTGGGGATAAGATGAGGAGATGGGAAGATGGGTGATATCTTGCTTCCCAGGAACTGAGAGAATTGTGGTGCCACTGAAAGAACTTAGGAAGGCAAAGGGTTGAGTTAGTTAAAATATATCACATTAAATGATAATTTTCTGAATTTGTTTTTATTCAATAGCTAGCATAAACATGCATAGTTAGGTAAATTTGGAATATGAATCTGAGATTTCTCTGGAAGAAAAGAAGAAAAATAAACAGAATGGACACTGGAGCACTAAAACAATTGACAAGACTACATAGCGGAGAGGACCTCTGCTGTTAAAACGGGCTTCTAATTTTAGTACAATATCCATTATGCTACTTTGTATCTTTCCCATATACTGAATGTTTAATGTGGAGTTAGCTAAACATATGTCTTTCTATATTGTAATTCATCAAATGACCTGTAGGAGTTACCATCGAAATGCAAGTGCTTTAGGAGCAGACCATTAGGGCCATGTAAGAAATGTATTTCCGAAAGCAGTTATTATGGCTGTTGGATCTGAAATTGAAAGACTTAGAGAAAACTATAATATTTAAATAAGAAAGCAGGCAGGAGTCTAGGCGTAACCTTCTCGGCTCAAGTATCAAAATAGTTTTCAGAAGATATGTTAATTCATGACATAGTGTATGATTTTGAATCCAACTCTCATAGGAAAAATAATATTTTTTAAAGAATGGCATTGTTTAGAACTTTGGATGTTTTATCCTGAAGACTAATGGGAATTTCTCCATCACTTCATTTAAGGCATTTTATCCTGTGTTGTGAATTTTGCTAAAAGAGCAAGTTCTGAAAAGCTCTGACAACCTCTTCAGCAAAAGACCCAGCACTGTCAGCCCTGATGCAAAGGCCTGAATCTGCGTTGACACCTCAGCATAGGCTCCTGGCAATGTTATGTCTTTCTTTTAGATGTTCGGGGAAATCACACAGCCCTCAGATGGCACCACACATTACGCCTAAATCTTAAACAAATGCTGCTGAGGTAAGGGTATCCTTTAGTCCCCTGTACTCTGTTCAGTGTTTAAAACAATGGATATGTCACTTGCACACATCAGTAACATTTCTTCAGAGTTTGGATATGTGTTCAAAATGGCTTTTTTTTTGAGTCACCTGAAAGAACTCAGCAGCACTACTAATTTTAAGAAGCCATATTTTTCTACTAGTAAAAAGCAATCTACACTTACTGTGAAAAAGAAGCGTCTGTGAACAAAGTCTTAAAAATTATGGAGTTTAGTTGGGCTATGTGGTAGGCAGAGCCTATCCCATCTTGGATTGATCCCCCTAAAGATGTCCACATCCATGTTTTTTATCCCTAGAACCTGTGAATATGTTGGGTGCTGTGGTTAAATTAAGGTAGTAGAGAGAGTAAACTTAGTGGATGCAATAGAGTTTGCTAATCAGCAGACCTTAGAATAGGAGGATTATCCTGGATTATCTGGGTAGTCCCATTGGAATTACAAAAGTCCTTAAATATCTAAAAGGGAGGCAGAAATGATAGTGTGAGGTGATCCTACCTGAAAGAGATTCACTTGTCCATCGCTGGTTTTGAAATCGGAAGGGTGCCATGAGCCAAGGAAAACAGGCAGCCTCTGGAAGCTGGAAAAAGCAAGAGACCTGCTGCCTCCTTAGAGTTTCAGGAAGTAACACAGCCACGTGGACACATTGATTTTAGTCCAGTGAAACCCGTTTTGGACTTCTGACCTCAGAACTATAAGATGGTCATGATGTGTAGTTTTAACCCACTAAGGTTATGGTAATTTGTTAGAGCAGCAATAAGAAGTTATTTGTCTTTATGAAATATAGATTTATACATGTCTGAACAATAAAAAAAAACTTCAGAATTTTAACATTTTAGTTACTTTTAAAAAGTTAAAATATTTCATAAAATTATAATATTTAATGTTAGCTTTATAAAAACTGCATTTTAAACACAAAATTAGATAAGATACAACGTCCTTCAACTTTTTGTTTTCATGAATTTATATCTCAGTTTTCTCAAAATCTACTAAACGATTCATCTGTTACAGCAAAAATTCTTGGGTTAAATCCATTGAATCTCATGTCTGCTCTTCTGGCAAAACATTTAGTAATTGAATATAATTCAAAATTATTGATAATTATATAATTAATTATTATATAATTGATAATTATTATATAATTATGTGATTTATTTTTATTTTAGAATGCGTTATCAACAACTGTATTGTTAAAATAAAATAGAAAAGTAATGTACTGTATGCACTTTGGTATATACCTAATCTATTACGCATTGATGGTTTCTATCAATAAATATGTATTAATAACCTCCTGGGAGCTATCAAAAAATGACCTCTATCACCACCATCCCATCCCAGCCACCAAGGAATACTGAAAAAAATCAGAAAAATATAATACATTAGAATTGTAGCCTACCAAAATCAGCGTATAATGTTTTCGATTGGCCACCCTGAAACATTTTTAAAATTATGATGTATGAGACTAGAGAATTGAGTAATTAATAGTTAATTTTTACATATTTGTTATGTTTCATTGTTATAAGACCAGAAATAATGTTTTCAGTTTAAATTTATTTTTATACTTATTTATTAAAATAAATATTTTTATTATGGAAAATTCAAACATACAAAAGTAAACAAAATAGTATAATGCACTCCACATATTCATCACCAAGCTTCAACAATTGTTGTCATAGTCTATCTAGGTTTATCTCTCTCTCACCTGTTTTCCCCCTGTACATACTTTGTTTAAGCAAATCCCACATTTATGTAAAAACCTAATGATTCCTTACTATCATCAAATGACTGATCAATATCATATTTCTACAGTATGTTTATTTTGACAAGAATCCAAATAAAGTCTATACATTGTGAATGGTTGACGTGTGTTTTAATATCTTTCAGACTATTTTATTTTTTCTATATTGTACTTGTTAAGAAACCAGGCATGTACCCTATAGAATCTCTGATTTTGCAGGTTGCATCTCCATGGTGTCATCCAATGGGTTCTTCTGGCCACTATACTTCTTGTCTACCGATAATTAGGTCTAGAGGCCTGATCACATTCCGACTGCCTTTCTTTTTGTGATGTCAGTAGAATGCATATTTATTTTCCACTGTTGCTTATAATTGACAGGCCATGACTATTTAAAATTTAACCTGAGTGGAAATTTAATCACAGTGTAACCATGGCCCAGGAAATTTTTCAATTTTCCCATTCTGAAGTCTTTTCTAATTTCATAAATGACTCAATCAAAAAATATCTCCTTTCAGAATAATGAAAATAATACCTTAAGAAAGAAAAAGCATAATTTAAAAAGAGCTAGGCTTTACTTAAAAGAGAGATGAAAGGGG
>PVJC01044318.1:0-14159 GCA_004026665.1 Murina feae
CTACATCTTTATCTGCCATCCTCACTACATTGTGCCTCTCAGGATGCTTTCTTAGCCATTCATAGCAAACCAATGTTTAATAAATGCTAGCCAAATAGGGAGGGAAGAAAAGGAAAGTGAAAATGAGGAGCCTTTCCATAAGAGGATTTTCCCAGCAGCCAGCTATCACCAAGGCCATTTTAAAAATCATAATAGACAAATATTTGTTTGATACTTACCATGTGCCATGCACGTTCACTTTCATGTTTATTCTCTGCTATAATTGGAATCCAAGTGGTTATTGGGGTCATGCATCTCTTGTCCTTTTAAGATTAAAGTGGATTCTACCCAAACTCTCTCCCCAGATACAGTGGGAGACCCCATTTTCCTGAGTATTGTTGGAGAACAGCAAGGGATGGGCTTAGAATTCAGGGGTGGAAAACCTTTTTTCTACCAAGACCCATTTGAATATTTATAACATCACTTGCAGGCCATACAAAATTACCAACTTAAAAATTAATCTGTTATATTTGGTCAAACATTTAATTAACTTACCTCTAATACTTTGGCAGGTCCAGACCAAATGATTTCTTGGGCCTGACTAGACATTCCCACCCCTGGCTTAGATGTCTCCTGGTGCTCATGTGAAATCTACTGCTGCATTAGTTCCATTTGGGGATCCTTTTACAGATTGTTTTCCCGAGCTATAAAGACTGTCCCAATTATTTCTCTCCACAAAATGCCATGGTCACAAGCCAGGAAGGTTGCTTTAGTAGCTGACTTTCTCTAAAGGTTCGGAGGGAGGGTGGAGTTAACTACTGATGCCTGGAGGTTAGACATTCCTGTTTTGTAATGTCTTACTTTCTCACAAGATGCCTTTTTCCTGCAGACTCCACCTTCTCATCCCGTGATTTCCTTCTCCTCTCTGTGGCTTGTCCTTACTCCCAAATTTCTCTTCGCTTCGTACAGAGAACAGTTTCACCCCTTCACTGTCTCACTCCAGACCCCATCCTTAGGTCTCGTGCCCTATTCCTGAAACAAGTCATCAAGGTGTTTCCCTAAACAATGTTTCCCTTAGAAGAATGCAGGTAGTGTTAAAATAATTATTTTACGAGGACATTTAACCCTCACAAAACCTGGGGAGATATTTTCTCCACCAGGCTGAGATGAGGTTAGAGGTCTTCCTCAAAGCCCTAGCCATGGCCCATTGCAGAGCCATGCTTTGGGCCAGACCTCACACACCTGGGGCACCACTCATGACCTCCGTGTTCCTTCTGATTCTAGTCTCCTGGAATAGCTATTTCTGCCGTGCTGTTCATCTTTAACCTCCTGGAATTCTCCATTGCCTGCACGTCTGCCCACTTTGGCAACCAGCTACTCCACCATTTACAAAACAGCGTGAGTTTGTAGGATCTTCAGAGGGTGTAAACAGGCCCCAAAGAGCGTGGGGACCAGATGGGCCTTCAGGCTCCCCTTCCTGCCCAGAATGTCTAAAGGCCTTTTTGCATATATGGTTCTCACTAATGCGCCTCCTGTGCCCATCTTTTCCAGGGGCCGATGATCTTCCAAAACGTCTACACCAATCCAGAACTATTGAACTCGCCACCAAGTTATGTCAATGTGGTTCAGGGCTCCCAATAAGCCAAAAGTTCTAGAAGCATCTTTCACTGGGACCAAAAGAAGAACTCGCCTTTCTAGGCTTCTGCAATTCAGCTTCTTCCTTCCCTAGCAAACTAAGTAATGTGTTTCCCCAACTGCTGGCACCCTTGACTTCATTCTCTTCAGCCTGTGAATGATGCTGCTCCTCTATTTAAAAAGGAGACAGGACTTTGAAATGGATTTTAGCAGAGAAGTCCTCCCTAAGACATCGACTTGTGGGACATCCAGTGCACATATTTATTTACTTACCTGTGTGAGCTTATGAGTTAGAGGATCAAATGTCTAGACAACCCCAGCTTCATTCTCCCAATCATTCACTAACTGAATAAAAGTGCAATGAGCATTTGATATGTTCAAGCCTCTCTGTTCATGACAAGAGGAGGGTGAACATGAGTGAACACACGAAGTACTGGAATGTGTAAACCTTTTTCTCCTAATTATCCTTGTTTAGGGAAGATAAAACCTTGTGAATCATTAGCTGGCTGTAAATTACTCAAATTATTTGGCTTTGTTTAATTATTTTGTCTCAGTTTCCCTTATTCCACCTGTCAAGGAATTTCTCTCTTCCAGCTTCCTACTATCCTGTCTCAATATTTCCCAAGTTATTCTGCTCAATGCCCTTTTACTTCCATTATCTCATTGCATAGTCAAACATTATGGGGTAACATTATCTATGTCTTAAGAACAAGAAATATGAAAGATCTGGGACTCAGAAAGGCTAGGTAATTTTCCCAAGTCCATACCACTAGTAATTGTGGAAGCTGGATTTGAATCCATGTTCCCTGCCTCCATATTCCATGCTACTGACCACCTCATCTTTTCATGTCCCAAGTGCTGGCCCAAGGACAGAAAGAAAGCATGTCAATGATGGCAATGATGATCAAGTCCTATATGTTCTGGAATCATAATGTTCCGAGTTACTCACTCAGTGGGAATGGGTTGGCTATGATCCACCCGCTCTTGCCCTGTTAATCAGAGGTTCCCCTGTTGAGAACAGCTATAAGCACATGACCATGATTAAGGGAAGGGGTCTGTTCATACAAATAGAACTTGACAGGCAATAAAAAGGGTAGAATAAATAAATCTCAATAATGGTACACCCACCAATCTCTAATGGGACTGAGTTACAGGTTTCAGAAAATACTACTCAACAAAACACAAACACAAGTCAGCCAAGAAGTAATACAGGGTAAAGAAACAACCAGGAAATAAAAAGCATTTCCTACTATAACCATGAACTCCACACAAAGAATGACAAATACCAATAGGGCAAAGGAAGGTACGGAAAAGGAGAACAGAAATACTCCTGTGAGCGTCACCTTCTCTGACCTCTTTTTTCTCTGAATATAAGGACACTCCTCTTTCTGAGTGATCCCTGCTTTCATACCACCTCAATCACTCCCATAGGCAATGGTCATTTCCACAACTGCACCTCCTCCATAACTTTAGTTTCAGTGTCCCTTTCTTCAACTTCTACCTTCTATCTTTCCAACTCACTGCCCCAAGTCCTATAGTTCTCAACTCCAACAGGACCTACAGCCCATCCATCTCTCATCACTCATATTAGACTCCCATGACTCATCACTAAAATCATTCTCAACTCCCTTACTTCCGTCTCACCTCAGTGTATTATTTGAAAAAAAAAAAAATCCCAATCCTGGGGATACAACCAAGATGGTGGCATAGGTAAACAATTGAACTTGCTGCCATGCACAACCACATTAAAACTACAACTAAAGGACAAAATGAATATCATCCAGAACCATGGGAAGGCTGACTGAGTGGAAATTCTACAACTAGAAGGAAAGAGAAGCATGCATTGAGTCCAGTAGGAGGTGCAGAGGTGTGGAAGTGCAGAGGTATGGAGGCACGCGTGAAAGGGGCTAGCAGTTGGGTATGCTGTTGTCTTTTTCAACTGGGAGGGAGATACAAGCTCCCAACTGCTCTGAACTCCAGTTCCAGGCGAGAATTTGGGGACCCAGACTCATACAGGGAGAAACTGGCATTGGGCTGGAACATGAGGGCGGTTTTCTCGCAGAGGGGCTTGCAGCAATCATTGTTCCTGCATGGCTGTGGGACACAGAGACCCAGAACCTATCTAGGGGAGGGCTGACAGCCAACCATTGCTGTTTGCTTCACCCCATGATTCCCTGAGACCACGCCCCCACCCAATTTACAACCCCACCCAAGCTGTGTGCAGAGGCTTTTGCATACTAATGGCCTGGCCTTTCTCCACCTAAAATCCTGTCAAACTATAGCTGGGTCAGAGAGCCCCAGAGCTTCCAAAAGAAGGCCTAAGCCTTGTTAGCAGCCTGCACTGCTTCACAGCTGGGCCTCCAAACCCCAAACAAAGGAGGAATCTGCAGATCTTTCTGTAACTCCTGCTGGGTGGCCTTCGAGTCAGAGGACCTAGGTTTGCATTCCAGGTCCTCTATCCATCATCTTGAGCACGTGAGAGTGGGCAAGTCACCTTGCTCATCTTCAAAGTGACAGGTAATGTGCCCTCTCTCCTGCTTGCCCCTTCTTACAGATGGGGAAACTGAGGCACGTGGAGACTAGCTGGGTGGCCCAAGAGCAGATACTGCACTTAACATCTCTCAGTTCAATTTCCTCATGAACTAAATGTAATGAATAATAGCACATACCTCCGAAGGTTGTTAACAGCAGCAGAAACTAAAAAGCATTGAACGCCTCCTGCACGGCAGGCACTGTGCTAGGCACTGGGCAAGCATCTCTCTTTTAACACTCATAGCAATTATGTGAGGGTGAAAGTGGGGCAGTCACGTGGCTTTTCAGGCTGTTCTCAGGTAAGGCAGACAGTCGGATTTAGTCATCAGAGTGTTCAGTCTTGTGTTCCGTCATAATGTGAATTAGAGCACCTGGATCCTCAGCCCTGCACAAGGCAGGTAAGAAGGGGCTTTGGTGGGCTTCTCCTTCACTCTCCACCATTTTTTCCTCCTCCTGGACCCCTGCCCCAGCTGGCTCACTGTGTTTCCACCCTCTTCAGGGCTGGGTAATGGAAGGAAGAGGTTGAGGGGATAGGGAAACATAAGCTTACTTGCTACTCTTGTTAGCTGGCGACACCCTCCCTGAGACGGGCAGTGTTTAAGCTGACTGCTCTGCAGAGGTGTTGGACAGGGTCTACAGAGACACCCCCACCACTGGGGTCTCTCCTGTGCACATCCTCCAACAACTCTTCCCCAAAATGCAGGGCATGCGTACAATTTCTCCAAATCTCCTTAAAGCCAGCCTCTCCCTTGTCTGAGGGTAAACGGGATGTAGCCCCTCCCTTACACACAGTGCCCCCATCGCTCTACAGTTCTTTTCCACTCCCAGCCCAAGGGGAGGGTGGGGTGAGAATGTCAAAGTCCTCTAGCAGGCTCTCTACTACCTTGCCACCTGCCTTTTGCAAGTCCCTCTTGGCCTTCTATATCCAGCTCACTCCAGGATCTGGTCTCAGCTGACTTCAGTTTTAACATCTTTAACACATACCCCCGACCTCAAGGCCTGCAGCACCTCCCACCCACCATGCTGCTATTTCTGGTCCTCAGTTTACTGATCTGCAAAATGGCCAGAACAACGCCTCCCTCAAAGGGTAAGGACCTGTGGTCTCGTACAGATGCCAATGCTCTCCAAACTGTAAAAGGTAGCGCATATGAGTCTCCCACTGCATATCCAGCCCACTGTGGGTGTCTGGATGTTTTCTGTGTCTCTGTTTCTCCTGGTGGGCCAGGCAATTCCAAGCAATAAAGTCACATAATTCCTGAGACTCACAATTTCTTCTATCTCCCCCACCTCCTGCCCCTAGCCACCACCAGCATCTCTGCACCCTCAGGCCAGGGACCACCTCTGTGTGTTTCAGAGGCCACCTGACCCATGCTCCCAGCTATGTGCCATTAGAAAGAGAACTCATTTTTCCTTAGGAACCAATCAGCCGGGGCGACCTTAAATACTGATGCATGTATGCCAGAGACAGGCAGGTGGGAAGGACGGAAACTCCTGGCCCACCAGGGGAAACAGAAACACAGAAAACACCCCAGACATCCACAGTGGGCTGGATATGCGGTGGGAGCCTCACATGCGCTGCTTTTCACAGTTTAGAGAGCATTGTGGAAGGCTCTGGGCCTTCTGCGGGCATCGGGGAGTTGATGGAGGCTTTGGATGCAGAATAGGGCCATTCTCCTGAGGTCCTGGGGAGGGATAGTAGGAAAGGAGAGGGGTCAGCAAGAACTGGAGTCAGTAGCCACTACCCCCAACCATGGGAGGGCTGAGTATAGGAGGCTCGGGCTTCTTGACCTCTCTTTTTTTCTCCTCACCTATCCCTCTCTCCCTTCCCTCCTGTCTCTCCCTCGTGTAGGTGAGCAGCAGCCTGAGGATGAACATTCTCAGTGCCATGGCGGCCTTTGCTGGGACGGCCATTTTGCTCGTGGGTTTTCACTAACTGGGTGTGCTTTCAGATGCCCCAGCAGTGGGAAAACATGGAGAATGGAGGAGCCATATCTAAGGCTTGGGGAAGGCAGGAGTTTACAGCGCCAGGAGGCCAAGGCCCTGGGCTTTAGCAGTGCCTGCCAGTCCCATTAGACCTCATGAGCATATTGACTCCATGACCTTGGCCCAAGCATGTGGTTGGGGGGAACGGAGAGACAGCCTGGTGGTGTGAGGAGAGGGCACGGGATGGGCAGCGGGAGGACTGGTTCCAACTCCAGCTCTGCCACCAACTGGCTGTGTGACATGGGCAAGTTATTCTCACCCTGGACCGCCTTCCCTCCTCAATTCTAGAATCTTTACTTGCCTTAACTGTGATTTTTGGTCCCCAGGATGTGGGCAGGGGCTATCTGGCTGTGCTCACCATCTTTACCATCCTGGAGTTCTTCATTGCAGTCATTGCCACGCATTTTGGGTGCCAAGCCACCCTAGCCCAAGCCAATGTAGTGAGTACTTCCACCCCAACCTGGGCCTCAGAAGAAGGGTGTTCACTGGGAAGGCTCTCTGCTTCCAGACCCTCCTTGCTTCTCCCTGAGGAGCAACCCAGAAGCCCTGGGCTTTGATGAGTTCCACTCTTACAAGTGGAGGGGACCCAACGAAGTCTTTGCTGGAAGATGGGACTATTTTCCTCATGGCCACAGGGGGGCACCAGTACCAATGAGCCTGCCGCTCTGTGAGCCTTGGAGAGCCGTGAAAGGACCTGGGTGCAGGGTGTGAGTTGGAGTGCTACACAGAGATGAGTAGAACCCTCCAGAAATTCACTGGGCCATGAGGGAGATAGGGGGCATCAGAAAGAACAGCATGACTCACTGGAAACTTAGGTTCCCAAACACTGGCACACCATGAAGCCAAAAAGAGATACAGGAGAGCATTCATGGCAGGAGAACCAGTTTGAGTAAAGGCTGCCTCTGGCAGGAAAATGTAGATCATGGGAGGTGAGGCTATTAAAAGTCTTTGAGTTCAGACAGATACACTCAAAGGGGAGAGCGAGTAGGGCAGGGCCCAGGGAAATCAATCAAGAGCATTGTCCAATTCAGGGGGTAGAAAGGGCAGAGAGGGATGTAGGGGCTGCAGGCTGATAAGCCACAAGGAGGCTATTTATATGTATGGAAGACTTGAACCAATGCAGGACCAGCCAGAGAGGAAAAACTTTAGTTTCTAGAGAAGTGGGACTTCTGTCTGTTTTGTTCACTGATGTATTCCCGATGCTGGGTCATAGTTGGCCCCAGTATATATTTTTTGATATATTACCTGAAGGAATGACAGTTGAGTTGTCCCACTCAGACGCACAGAATTCATTACTAGACTGCTGTACTCAGAATATCCACGGGGGGGAGGGGCACTATTGCAACACCTGCCTGCAAGGGAGAGAGCCCTCCAGGACTGTCAATTGGGTTTTCTTTTCAGACTCCTGGAATTCATTACTAGGGTGCTGTTCTCAGAATACACACAAGGGGTGCTTTCTGGCCTAAACCCTTACTAGGGTGCTGTTTCAGAATGCTCACAAGAGGCCAGTATTGCATCTAACCTATTACTAGGTTGCTGTTCTCAGGATGTCCACAAGAGGAGAGATTAAAAATGGCGGCAGAGTAAGTGGATACTACTCAGACACGCTCCCAGGACCAAACTGGAATTACAACTAAAATACAAAACAAACAAACAAAAAACCACACACACACACACACACACACACACACACACACACACACCATCCTGAATAATCAACCACAGGCTAGCTGGAGATAACCCTGATAACCAAGAGTGGAAAGTGGAGACTGCATAGAGGCTGGTAGGAAGGGTGGAGGTGTGAAAGGTCTGGCCAGGCTCCCACAGACAGCAGCTGAAGTTCCGGAGAGATATCTCAGTGGTGGGATGTTGCCACTGAGACTCTGGGGTCTAATCCCCAAGCTGCCCCCCAACCCCCCCCCCCCCCCCCCCCCCCCCCCCCCCAGCAAAGAGCACCAGAAGTGAGAAAGGTGCCCACATAACATCTGGTTGTGGAAAGCAGCAAGGTTTCTGTCTGCCAGGAGAAATGGCTGGAAATGTAGGCAACCTTCTTTAAGAGCCAACACACAGAATTTCCTGTCCAGCCATTCACCTTGCGCTCTGGCAGAGAGCGACATTGCAATACTTCCTTGCAGGTGGGAACCCTCTAGGGCTACCAATGGGGTGCTGTTCTCAGAATGTCCACAGGAGGGCACTATCGCAACACTTCCCTGCCGCAGGAGAGCCTTCTAGGTCTCTCAATTTGGTTTTCTTTTCAAACTGGCAGAATTCCTTATTAGAATGCTGTTTTCAGAAGGTCCACAAAAGGGCACCATTGCAACATCTCCCTGCAGGGAGAGAGCCCTCTAGGTCTATCAATAGGGTGCTGTTCACCCTAGCTGGTTTGGCTCAATGGATAGAGTGTTGGCCTGCAGACTGAAGGTCCTGGGCTTGATTCTGGTCAAGGGCATATGCCCGGGTTATGGGCTCAATCCCCAGTAGGGGACATGCAGGAAGCAGCTAATCAATGATGTTTCTATCATCGATGTTTCTATCTCCTCTCTTCCTCTCTAAAATCAATAAAAATATATTTTAAAAAAATAAGATGCTGTTCTCCTAATGTCCACAAGAGGGCACTATTGCAACACTTCCCTGCAGTGGGAGAGCCCTTTAGGTGTATCAATTGGGTTTTCTTTGCAAACTGGCAGCATTCCTTACTGAGGTGCTGTTCCCAGAATGTCCACAGGAGGGCACTATTGCAACACTTCTCTGCAGTGGGAGAGCCCTCTAGATTTCTCAATAGGGTTCTTTTCAGACTCATATATTTTGTCATTTTCCACATATCCAACTACTTCAGGATGATTCTTTTAAATTTTTCTTTACTATAAATAGCTCTGCAATGAACACCTTTGTACAAATAGTTGTTTTCCCTCCTGTCTCCTTCAGGTTTTTCCTCTTGGAATGCTATCTCAAAAGTGGATTTATGGGGTCAAAGGATCTGTTTAATTTCATTGCTCTTGTTAACATAATGATGAAGTTATTGTGATGAACTAGAATCTTATTTTATTTTCACTTGAAACCGAGGTGCTTTCCATTGAACTGCAAATATCTGTATTGAAGATATTAGAAAAGGAGAAACAGCAAAAAACAAAAAAGTCTAGAAATTATTTCAAATAACTCTTCTAGGAATAAGATATTTTGCATTTATCAATCATTGGGAAATTTGCATAGAATTAGAAGGGTATCAGAGGTTATTAAGTTCAACTCAACCTCTCTACACCTTAACTTCCTACTGTGCAAAAAGTATATAATAGAGTTGTTTTGAGACTAAAATAAGAAACTATATGTAAAACACTTAGCTCATTGTCTGACACAAATAAATTATCAGTAAATATTAGTCATTATTACAGTATAACTATTATAGTTAACACATACCAAATTGAAAGGTCATATTCTATCCCTTCATTTATTTGGCATTTAAATGCTAGGCATTGGCTAAATTTGGTATGCAAAAGTGAAGAAAAATTGTTGTCTCTGCCTTCATGGAACTTATGTTCTATGATACAGAGAAACCAGTATATCATGTTAGATGGTGCTTGTGTTATGGGGAATAAAGCAAAATCTGGAAAGTAGAGTATGTATGTTGGTATTACTATTGTATACATGGTAGTCAGTCTCCCAAATTTAGTGATATTTGGGTAAAGACCTGAAAAACGACAGGGAGTCGAGTTCCAGACAGACTTTCACTGACAAATATGGGCAAATTTTTTGTTGTTGTTAATCCTCACCAAGGGTATTTTTTCCCCCATTGAATTCCAGAGAGTGGAAGGGAAGGGGTGAGATAGAGAGAGAAGCATCAATTGGTGGCTGCCCGCATGCTCCCCAACGGAGGATGGAGCCTGCACCCAAGGTATGTCCCCTCGATCAGAATGGAACCCGAGTCCCTTCAGTCCCAGGCCGACACTCTAATCACTGAGCAAAACGGGCCAGGCTGGTTACACTTCTGAGTACAGGCACGTTCGGATTTGGTAGCACAGCCAAAGCGATCTTACCTGGGAGACCCGACATATGTTAGGTGTTGGAATAGGTGTGGTCATCAGTATGATTACAGCTACCGTCTTCCCTTTATTATCGCACTTAAAAATCAACATTTAATTTTTGCATGGATAACACATTTACATGATTCAAACACAAAAAAAAGTATAAGTAGGTGGAGAAGTCTGTCCTACCCTCATCTATACCGTTTGCATTGCTCCCAGCAAACAGGCAACACATTAGCTTTTTAAAAATCTTCCCACAGATTGCATAGTTTTTATTACCTTTTTTTATTTTTTTATTGATTGATTTTAGAGAGAAAGAGGAAGTGAGAGGGAGCGAGAGAAACATGGATGTGCTGTTCTATTTGTCTTATTGACATACTCACGGGCTGAATCGTGTGCGTGCCCTGACCAGGATGGAACCTGCAACCCTGGCCTCCGGGGAGGACGCTCTGACCAACGGAACTCCCCATCCAGGGCCCCACACATTTAAACAAACAAGCATGGACGTGTGCGCCAGGAACGGTTACTAACTCTAAGTAACGGCTTGCTTAGACCACGGAAGCCGTCCGACATCCGGAGACAGCTTTCCCGGAGCCTGTACCTTTAAAACAGCCAAAGACATTTCGCCCCAGATTCCCAAGATTCCCCACCAAAGCTCGCCCCTCGGGATGTTAAGGCCTGGAAACCGGAAACGCCCTGTGGAGGGTAAAGGTGAACCGGAAGTCCCTCCCGAGGAGGATAGTGGCTCCAGCTGAAGTGCCTGAGGGCGGGCTGTTGAGGAAGGGCCCTGACCCTTTCGTCCAGGGCTCCTTGAGGGCGTGACCTACGGGGAGGCCGGAGGCCTCAGGCGCTTCCCCTCCTCGCTCTGCGGCCACGGTGCCCAGGAGCTGGGCCTGAGCCCGAGGCTTCCGAGGCCGCAGGTGAGCACGGTGGGTCTTGTCTGTCCACATAGAAAAGCGCAGATGTTGTCTTTACTTGGTGTTTTCTTTAAGGTTTTGTTTGTTTTACTGTGAAACTTACCGGTTTTGTGACGACTGCAAGGCAGCGATGCCGGCCGTTCCGAGAAATGTCAAACCGCCCGGCGCCCCTCTGTGCACCACCGCGAACCGGAGCGGGTCGGGGCCTCCTCGCGGGCCGGAGGGGGCGGGTGGGCTCCCGGGGAAACCCGGTCTCCTCTGCCCGCGGTGGTGCCTCTGCCTCGTGCACAGGCAGCCCGGAGTGGAATGTCCCGGATGCTGATGCCCTGAGGCGCAGGGGTAGTTCTTCCTGCCATTGTTTTAACTCCCCCTTGGCTTTCGGAAACAATCGAACTCAAGGCCTTTGTGGGGGCCTGTCAGGGGTGGGAGCCCGTTTGCCGCCCCGGCCACGTGCGTAACTGTACCGTCACTTGCGCCGAGCACACCTATCGCCTTGAAATGAGCGGCAGCGGCTGTGTTCGCTCAACGCTTAGCGAAGTCCCCGGCTGAGGCCAGGCCAGGCCGGGCCGGGCCAAGTGACCTCGCAGCCTCACTGACCGGACGTCCCGCACCCCTGCAGGCGACCCCGGAGACGTGGGGGTGTGGTGCCCCACTCCTGCCCCCACCCCTGCAGGCGACCCCGGAGACGTGGGGGTGTGGTGCCCCACTCCTGCCCCCACCCCTGCAGACTACCCCGGGGACATGGGGGTGTGGTGCCCCACTCCTGCCCCCACCCCTGCAGGCGACCCCGGGGACATGGGGGTGTAGTGCCTCACTCCTGCCCCCACCCCTGCAGGCGACCCCGGGGACATGGGGGTGTGGTGCCCCACTCCTGCCCCCACCCCTGCAGACTACCCCGGGGACATGGGGGTGTGGTGCCCGACTCCTACAGCTATACCTGTAATGGATAGACTTCACTTAGGAAGAAAATGTGAAGATTCCACTGTGAAATCCTTTAACTTTTGATTATGTGCTGTTTTGCCTTCGATGTGATAAGTGCCTATGGCTGTGTTTGTGTTGTACTTTTAAGAAAAACCCAGACTGAAACAGCAGTCCAGCCTCTGTGAGGGGAATTTTTTCTGCAGCCCTACAGTTTTCTTCCCTACCCATTTCTTTAGTCAGTTTTAGTGTTTATGATAACCCTTCCTGGTTTCAGGGTTGAATTAAAGTATTATTGAATTTTTAAACATTGTATTTCCCACTCTGATAATTTATAAATTGTGCTAATGAAACTTGAGTTTTTTCTATTTGTACTGTTTCATACCGTTATAGCAGGAAGGAACCGGCTATCATAATGCATCATAGTGCCTACTGGGTGGCAGCATCGTGTTTTTAGTTTCTTTAGCTTTGACTGGATTTCAGAATTACTGATGGCTGTAATAGTGTTCTGATGGTTGATATCTATCATATGTTGAATGCTTATTACATGCTAGGTGCTGGATCAACTCCTTTATGTGTATTTTTGCATTTATTTCTAAATAAGTCCCAAAACCTGTGACTTAACTATGCCTATTGGTCTTTTTATACCATATGAGAAAGCTGTGGGAAAGAGAATAAATACTAATGCAAGGTGGATAACAAGCCAATAAGTGATAGAGCCAGAACTGAAACACAGGTTCTAACTACTTTGTGCTGATCAATTTAAACCATTATAAATTTGACCAATTAATGAAGAACCAGCAGTTAATATGAGAAATCTGTGGATATTCTGAAAGAGGAAAAAGTTGAATATTGGTTTTATATTATGTGCCTCAAAACAGTTGGAGATGCATGGTTTCCAGCCAGTATTTCTTAAATTGTGTTCCAATAAATACTAGTCCTGCAAAATGCTTCAATTAAAAAAGATTCCTGTGGTCACAAATGCTCTTGATGATTCATTAAAGGCTCTACGAAGTCCTGCAGTAAAAGAGTCTGTTTAACCCAACTTTTTTTTTTTTTAACTGATAGCATTAAGTTTTATTTTAATCATCACCCAAGGATATGTCTATTGATTTTAGAAAGAGAGGATGAAGGAGAGAAAGAGAAGGGGAAAAGTGAGGAGGGAGGGAAAGAGGAAGGGAGGGGAGGGAGGGAGGGAGGGAGGGAGAGAGAGAGAGAGAGAGAGAGAGAGAGAGAGAGAGAGAGAGAGATGAGAGAGAATTATTAGTTGGTTACCTCCTGTACTGCCTCCACCAGGAATCAAATCAGCAGTCTTTTGGTTTATGGGACCAGTTCTCCAACCAACTGAGCCACCCAGCCAGGGTGTGTTCTTAAGTTTTTTATGATCACAACCCACATTAAGAAATGCATTTTACATGCAGACCAGTATAAATATCTAAACTAATAAAAGCGAAATAGTAGAATTAACCGTTTCTTCGGGACGCCCAACAGCCAATCAGAGCGACTGTATGCAAATTAACCCAGCCAATATGGCAGCCGCCACTCATGGAGTAAAGGGCAGCGTCCGTTGCAGCAGGAGCGCAAGTGAAACTGCTTGCGCTCCCGCTCGCTTAGCCTTGACTGAAAGCAAAACACACATTTGCAACACATTTGCAACAATGTATAAATCATAGAATCTTCGGAGCTGAAGCCAGGCCTGAGTCTAAGAGTATAACATTGTTTCATTATAGAAGCCGTGAGGTGAGGCAGAGAGGAGGCTTTGTTAGTAGGAGGCCTCGCCTTAAAGGAACAGCATCAATTATAGAAGATAAACCGCAGAACCTGCGTCCAGCCAGCCTTGCTGGGACGTTGGGTCAATGGGAGCTGTGGGCAGCCTTAAAGCCTAAAAGCGCCAATCAGCCCGTCACCCACGCTGGCCACAACCCAGTGGGGTGAGGGACGTTCCTGGGGGGCTTGGCCAGCCTGGAGACAGCCATCAGCCCCTCACCCAGCCTGGTCAGGCATGCCAGCAGGGGGACATCCTCAGAGGGGTCCCAGACTGTGAGAGGGCACAGGCCGGGCTGAGGGACCTCCCGAGTGCACAGAGCGGCTGCAGGACAGAACAGTGCAGGACCCAGGACCCGTGAGTGGGAAAGAGGCAGCAGGGTTGGAGGGCACCAGGAAGTGGGTAAGAGGC
>PVJC01044320.1:0-14167 GCA_004026665.1 Murina feae
ATCAGAGCTGAGCTGAGGGGCGCAGCTTCACTTTCCCTCCTGCCGCAATGGAAAGGGCTGTTTACTCAGGTCCGGGAGTGGCGGCCGCCATGTTGGCTGGGCTAATTTGCATACAGCCGCTCTGATTGGCTGGTGGGCGTGGCTTACCCTGTCTCAGAGAAACGGTTAATTTTAATATTTCGCTTTTATTAGTTTAGATAGTTAACTGTCAAAAAATTTGAATATTTTAAGTCCAAAATATTCTAAGTAAAACATAATTTAATACTAAAATTGATACTATAAGATGTTTCTTTTCTGGAGCTAAAATTTCCTTACAGACATACACTACCAGTCATTCTCTCAATATACTGTCAGGAAAGAAATCAATGAAAAAAAAGAGGGCTGAGAATACAGTGAGTGAGAGAGGCTACTAGGTCAAATTCAAGGAGGTACACATTTTTAGGGTCCCATAAGCCCACATTTCTTTGACGTTTGTGTCAAAAGGTGATTCACCCTACTCTTGGCCATGAAAGAGAGGTTTGTAGATAAAAAGCTTGTGCCTATGAAGTGAACCAAATGAATAAGCAAAAGATTAAAACATAAAATTATCCACTTTAATGCAGTATATTTACATTAATATGTGATTTGTGAATTACCTACACCACCATTCAACTTTAAATTAAGATGATTTCTATGAAATATCATTGACCTAAGAATTAGACCCTAGACATTTTAACCTATCCAACCTGATAAATTAAATAAATTAAAACTAAGTATGTTGGATATAAGTGGAATACAAACTTTCTAATTCCATTAACGAAGTTATGAAAAATATTACAAATACTAACTGGAAATATCTGAATGCTGGCACTAGGACTGTAGTTTTTATACACTTGCATGGTTTCAATCACATGAACCTCTTTGTGCCTAAATGTGGATGAAAGTTCACTTTCCAAGAGCAAAGCCCAAGAATAAAAAAAGAGCACGAGCACTAATGGCAAATCTGTCAATTTTGTGTGTGTGACCTTTAGCAAAATCTCTGGGCATCAGCTTCTTCATCTCTATTTAAAAGGTTGAGCAAGTAATCTCTGAGGTTTATTCTGACTTAAAAGTTCTTTGAAACTTTGATTTTGGTCATGTGACTAACAAAACCACTTTTCATCAAACACTCTATTGGGAAAAATGCAGTTAGTGTCCTGTCTTTTATCAATATGCACCTGAGGGGCTAGCTCTAGGTTTTCCAAAGGCCTGGCTGTAATAATATCTCATAGCCTCAGTAATTTTAATTCAAATATAAATCATTTCTATAATAATCTTTAGAAAAGCAAACCATGGACATTCTACTATTTTATTCTACTGTTTTGACATTTACATATTTATCCTTTCTCCACATGATAAAATTAGTAAATAAAACACAGCTGCCATGGATTTTTAAATCATTGTATATGGTTTCTCTGTATCATTTTTAAAATATCAAATTTGCCATTGATTGGAATAAATAGCAATAATACTGCTTAATGCACAAAACAAAGTTCTCTTTTATAACAGCTTTTCAAGCATGCAGGCAAATTTTAAAAATAGTGTAGTTTTAGTACCCCTTAACCTCCGTCTCTACAGCTATTGCAAATTCTCCTTAAACTGGGAAGATGTCCTAACTACAAATGAAACTGAAATACCTAGTTAGCCAACTTTCTGTCTGCGGCCATCTCTGTTCCGTGGTAGTTATTAGCTGAATCTCTGACCCAATGAAACAAAGTATTCTCATTTACAAATGTACCAAAGTTTCATAATGTTGGTGAACACACAATGCAATATACAGATGATATGTTATAGAATTGTACCTGGAACCTATAATTTTATTAACCAATGTCACACCAATAAATTCAATAAAAAATAATTTTTAAAATAGCCCTTGCCATTGTAGCTCAATGGTTAAAGCGTCAGCCTGTGCACCAAAGGGTCTTGGGTTTGATTCCTGGTCAAGGGCATGTATCTGAGTTGCAGGTTCAATTCCCCAGTCCCAGTTGGGTCTCATGCAGGTGGCAACCAATCGATGTGTCTCTCTCTCACATCTATGTTCTCTCTCTCTCTCTCTCTCTCTCTCTCTCTCTCTCTTTCCCCCCTTTTCTACTCTCTCTAAAAATTAATGGAAAAATATCCTTGGGTGAGGATTAAAAATAAATAAAGTGTTAAATTTTCAGGACTTTTAAAGAGTGTCTAAGAGGGCACAATACTGGCAAACTAGAGATGGCAAATCTCCCCTGTAATAACAGTTAACATTAATAGTATTATTGGATACAGAGTGCTAAGAGATAAGGTTAATATTGACACATGAACTATCCCATAGTCTTAAGTAATGAAGAGTTTAGATAATGATTTGGCTACTCAGTTCAATAAATGACATGAATCCTTTATGGTCCACTATTGTAGACAAGCCAGTTTATAGCTTTCAATAAAGCATGCAAAAGTATTATTACTAGGGGCCCGGTGCATGAAATTTGTGCACGGGGGCAGGGGGTGGGGAGATGGTCCCTCAGCCCGACCTGCACGCTCTCCAATATGGAGTTCTTGGGGACTCTCACAATCCAGAACCTCTGGTTCTTAACCTCTAACCTGCCTGCCTGCCCTAACCATTCTGCCTGCCTACCTGCCTGATCCCCCCTAACTGCCCTCCTCTGTCGGCCTGGTCACCCCTATTAACTTTCTTTTTTAATCTTATCCCCTTCAAACACAATTGTATTTGACTTCCTCTCACACAATTTTTCTCTTTTATGTAACACTTTTCCTACTGACTCATCATTTATAAACTTTTCTTTCCTCCTTATTTCCTACTTCTGTTTCATCATCATTCTTCCCATTTTTCTACTACCCTCCTTCCATTCCCACATTCCTTCTTTCCTTTATCTTTACCCCTGCCCACCCTCCCCTTTTCCTTCCTTCCCACCTTAATTTTTTCTTCACTTCCTCCCTCTAACCTGCTTTGCTCCCTCCCGCATTCTTTCCTCCTTCCCATTCTCCTTTTAAGCTCTACCAGCTCCCCCTTTATAACTTTTCTTCCCTCCCTCTTTTTCTCTCATCCTACCTTTGCCATACATTCTTCTCTACTTACTTCCACTGTTTTAATACCTATTTATTTACCTGTCTAATCATCCACTATCATTTATCTTTTTTTCTTTTCTGACTTCTACTTTTAAATTCTGTCCCCAGTACACAACTATACTTGGTTTTCATTACAGGCCCTACAGTTCACTCATACATCCTCTTTTTTTTAACTCTGCTGTCCACTGACTCTTTTATAAAGTTCTTCCCTACAATCTGTTCCATTTCTCCCCCACCTGGTTACTTCCCCCCAAACTCTCCCTGGCTGCTGCTCCGCCTGCCCCCTGCCCATCTCTCCATCTCCTGGTTCCGGCTGATTCACCCCAGCTCTGAAGGGAGATGGGGCCCCTCACAGGAGACCCCTGCCCCTGTGGCAGAGAAAATGGAGCTTGCGAGAGAGTGGGCCCAGGAGGCATGTGTGAGAGAAGAGGGAGCAGCCCTTCTTCCCTCATTAAAGCTTCCTTCATTAAATCCTCCAGCTGCCCAGCTGGCCTGCCACCACTGTAACTGCAATGGTCCTGGGTGTGTCGGGGGCACACCTAGGCCAATTGTGGCCCCCGGGGTGCCAGCTGGTCCCTCCCTGCTGCAATGGTCCCAGGACCCACCCAGGCCCATCACAGCCCCCCTGGACGGATGGCTGGTCCCACCCCTGCTGCGATGGGCCTGGGTGGGTTGTGAAGAGGCTTAGCAGCCTCCCTGCTTGTGTGTCCCGGGACCCACCCAGGCCAATCGCAGCCCCCTGGCGGGTGGGCTGGCTGCTCTCGCCCTGTGCTGTCGCCTCTGTCTGCGGCAGAGGTCTTCAGTCTTGGGCCATAGTCTGTGGCTTCTTCCAGGGATCCTGCCTCTGCCATCTTGACTGGGCTATTTTGCATACAGTTGCTCTGACTGGCTGGTGGGTGTGGCTTAAGTGTCCCAAAGAGATGGTTAATTTCAATATTTCGCTTTTATTAGATTAGATAAGTGTAGGCAAATTGTGGCCTATAGGCCATACCTGCCCACTATCTATTGTTTGTAATCAAAGTTTTATTGTAACATACCCATTTGTTTATTATTCTAATGGCTAATTTCCTACTATAATGACAAAGGTGAATAACTGCAACAAAGACCATATAACCTGAAAAGTTGAAAATACTTACTACCTGGCCCTTTACAAAAAGTTTTACAACCCCAATATAACACATTAATTTATGCTGCTTTACTTGTGGTCCATGTAAATAGCAAAATAATTATCTTAACTGTTATAGTTTTTAAAAGAATCACTCATAAATCAACAGAAATATCATATTTCTCTCTGATAGGTCATAGATTACTATTAAAATCAGGATTTTGTATATTTTAACTACATGTAGCATGATTATGAACTTAATAAAAACGAGAAAGGATCATTCAAATAAATAGCAGATATTTATTTGATCTCAGATACCAGCTAAGTGAAGAGAGATATATCTACCCAGACTTAGAGGAATTTGAACCAGCATTTATAGACCATGTTAAAGTACATTCATTTTCTGTACATAATGTCAACAGACTGAAGAAATCCCCTGTTTAGAAGACTAGAGATAGTTAGATAGGTTTCAAAGACGTGCAAACATGATATAATGAAGGTATTGCATTAGATATCATATTCTGTCTCAATCAACAGTTTATACACAGAATATTCTTTATTGGGGACATGAAATTGTACGCTCTGAATTATCTTTATGCTCTCAGAGATGTTTCTATTCATCAAATCTCCTGCTTGGTAAAACTCCTGTTTTTCCAGTGTCTTCAGGTGACTGATGAGGGGAATGAACAACATTGTCCGTTAACTAGACCAATGTTCATCTCTTAGTGCATATCAAGAGAAACACTGTTTCTATAATACTTTCTAGACCTATTTCACCCAATTTAAAGACTGAAAATATATTCTAAACCTGGAAGGAAATACCACATTTTTTATTTCTCCAATAGAGTTGACACTAGGGTGAAACAGTGAAGCAACTGCCTTGGCTACAAAATTTAAGGGTATACTAAAAAGTTTGGCAATCAAGATAAATAATGTTGAATGTGATGCTTTTAAAAACCAAAACTAATGCAAAAGTACATGGGAAATAAATACAGAAATTTTCAATCAAGACATTAGTAGGCAGTACCTTGTAGAGCAAGCACATCAAATTCATGGCCCACAGGTCACATGAGGCCCATAATGAATATTTTTGTGACCCAGGCAATATAACAGTATATAAGAAATGTTTTAATAAAAATTTCATAACTTATTTTTATAATATCCTGTTATACATAATTATGAATAATGAACTACAACGTTTGCTAATGACTGATTATTATAAGCGTGTTGCACTCATTTCCCTTACGCATCTTATGTGCAGGTGCACCATTTCTCTCCACTAATACTAGCAGTGAATATTTTAGCAGCTGATTGCCACCTCATTAGTCTTGGACTGGCTTGTTTGGTGTGTGCAACAGGAAGAATTTCACTTTCAAAGAACAAGAAAAATAGGTTTATTTGAGTTACAACTTATTAATTTGTGCAGTTATTCAGGGTCTGGTAAGTAAATGTTCAAGGAAAACTATAAATTTTTATTAAAATGTTCTATTATATTATGTTAATGATTACTCATTTATTTCAGCCCTTTGTATTCAGCATGGCTCTACTGAAATAAACCCAGATTTCTATAAAAATTGAAGCTTTTATTTTTTTGCGGCCCACATAAACTTAAACCTTGTTTACCTGGCCCATGTTAACGTTTGAATTTGACATGCTTGTTGTAGAGCCATGTTAGACTCTGAACAACAACAACAAAACAAATCAGTAATATTGATCATGTTCTGAATTAATTTTGATTTTTGGGATTTCCCTTTAACTTTTATACTCAGAGCTAGGTGTGGTGTATCCCTCACTTCATCCTAGTCTAACCCCTATTCTTTACCCAGTTTACTAAGAGTTTATCAAATGGTAGGTCAATTGAAAAGCCCCTTTATGAGCACTTGATTTTCAACACACTGAGAAAATGACATCCTTTAACTGATATTGATATTGATATTACCAATTAAAGAAAAGGAATTCCTCTTTCTGTGTTTCCTTCCTTTCCCACTTCCCTCCTCATTTTTTATAGTCCCTTGACAGTTCTTTTCACAATACACACTTGCCCCTTGTATTTAAAGAGAAATAATGGGCTGACTTCTGCTCTTAACCCTGGATGCCTAGTCATATGCTATCAGACCATTAATTTTAAAAAAGGATAATTGGCCTAAGAACAATAAAATCCCAAGGGACACAAAGAGTTGTTATTAAACAAAGGATTCATTTCTTCTCCTCTTTAGTTAACAAATAGTAAAGAATAGTGGGGGTATTTAAATGTAACCCACTTATTGCATTATGCAGCCCTTCCTAGGTCCCCTAGGACATGGCTCCAGTAATGCACAGAATCTTGTATGCCAGCTTCACCACGAATGAATGAAAAGGCAAAGGACTGTTTCTTTTTAAGAGAGTAAATGAAGCAATAATGACCCACAGGCTGTCCAGGACAGCCTATTGTTCCTCTCAATTTAACTAAACTTTAGACATGTTTCTATAGTCCATGATATCCCCTTTCCTAGAGCATTTACTTTAGAAAACTTGCAATTTCAAATATTTTTCTATTGCTTTGAGATATATTCTCCCAGTTTCTTGCCAGATTTGCAACCCAGAAATGTTTTCCTGAAGGACGACTTGAAAGCTATTTCTCTGAAATATAATGATAAAGAAAGATAGATCATGTCCCCCCACCCCTAAATTTATGTTAAATCCCTAATCTTCCTTCCCACATGAGTATATTGGAGATATGGTCTTGAAGGAACTAAGGTGAAAAGAGGTGCACCAGGGGACAGATGCTCAATGCAGGAGCTGCCCCCTGGTGGTCAATGCGCTACCATAGGGGGAGTGCCGCTCAGCCAGAAGCTGGGCTTGTGGTTGGCTAGCACAGTGGCAGTGGTGGGAGCCTCTCCCACCTCTGCAGCAACGTTAAGGATGTCGGACTACTGGCGTAGGCTCACTCCCCTGGTAGTCAGTACATACCATAGGGAGCAGTTGAGTGGTCTTAGCATATCATTAGCATATTATGCTTTGATTGGTTGAACGGACAACCAGACGGCGGACACAGCATATTAGGCTTTTATTATATAGGATAAGTGAATTTACACTTCAACTGTGTCTGTTTTTAATGCATGCATAAAATGGCTACATTTAAATATATCTTCTAGTTCACTTTCCAGTAAATGCAAAGATGTAGCATTATTATGTGAGGAATACCAGTGTATTACAGAACAAAGATAAGTGCTTCAAAAGCAAAAGCAACTCTACAGATTCATTGTGCACAAAAGAAAAAGGAAAGACAAGTTTAATAGCAGGAACCAATCACTGATGAACCCTGGAAAAGTGAAAAGTGTTTGAGCTACTGCTTTTGTGAGTACTCCTAACATTTTTATTAACTTCCAAATACATAATAATGGCATTTCAGGAACATTATCATACTTAGAGACAGATTTTAAGATAGAAGTTGTTCCCCAAGCCAGGCTCCATAGTTATCATAATAGAAATTCCCTGCCTATGGCTCAGTGTTCCTCCTTTTTCAATTTGACAGACCCAAGGACACAGATATGCAGTGAAATCTGAAATTCCTCCATTGGCATTGCAGTAAAAGTGTGCTTTAACTTATAGGTTATTTTCTTTTATACATTAAAAAAGAATAATAAAAGCACATTTTTATTTCTATATCACAGCTTTTTCTCCTTTATAATTCTATCTCAACTATTCTATCTATCCACTGATGCATATTTTTTTCAGATATATGACTTAAAATGTTATAAATATAATTTCTTCTGATATAATTACTATTTGGGAGAAGATCAGATCTACTTATTCACAGATGCACTACAGCATTATCTTACTTAGCTTTAGAATATACATACATTTCTAATCTTACATTTTCTTTAAATGATCAATAATCACTGACAACATTCTTGCTTTTAAATGCCTTCCTTCATTTGAGAATTAAGAAAAGCTATAGATAACATTGCCAAGAATTCAATATATAGAGGTGTTTTCCCTTCTTCATATGTCATCAGGCCCAAACACCCAGCTCCTTATTCAGCTTGATCTTTGTTCTAGTTTACTACTTTTCCTACTCTGTGTATATCAGAAATACCTAAAAGGATTGCTGAACATGCAGTTGTCTTGATCCAATGCCCAGAAATTCTTATTCAATAAAGCCCATGTATCCTTGTTAACTCTTAGCAAAATCATCTGAATTTAGCAGCTGATAGGACTGGGAAATTTTATAATATAAAATAATATTTATTTCTCATAATTAGAAAAAGTAAAACAAATTATATGAAATAAGTCCTTTAGGTATGAAAAGCACAAAGGAAAATATATCACTCATTCTTTCACTATCAATCTCTCCAACTCATGGGTCTGTTCTTTCACTTAGAGTTTTTTCCTGGAATCTCACAGGCATCAGACTTTGGAATGTGAAAATTAACTGTATGAAAAAGATGAAATGACAGGCATCAACTCAACCCTACCTATGTGGTAACAACTAGATGGTACTAAATAATATATGAAGCTTATACCAAACAAACATTAGCTTCCTGAGGACCAACTAGGCACCAGTCCCTTTTCTGGGCATGGAGGATAAAATTAGTTTCTATCCATGGGGGGTCTAAATGGACATGAAATTCAATAATAAGACATGTGCATTGCCACGAAATCATACATTGCTTATAAACTCACTTTCTTTTGTGTGTTTTTAAGATTTTAAAAATGATTTTTTAGAGAGAAAAGAAGAGGGAGAGAAAGAAACATCAATGTGAAGGCAAAATATCAATCAATTGCCTCCAGCATGCTCCCTACTGGGGATTTAGCCCCTAATCCAGGCATGTGCCCTGACCTGGAATCAGACCCTCAACCCTTCAGTATATGGGATGATAATCAAACAAACTGATCCACCCAGCCAGGGTAAAACACTCTATTCTGGAAATGTTTTCATTTTAGTATTTTAACTGTATTTTCATTTCAAAAATAGATCTAGGCAACCCTAAATGTTAGAGAAAGAAAAGCCACTGGACTAAACATATATGAAATTTATTACACTGAGTATGGACAAATTGTAGTAGACATCACATTTCTTTTCTGCTCCCCTATGACCCTTTCAACTTTCAATTTCTGTTAGGCCCCTTGGTTAGACGAAGAACATAGAGAAAGTTTGTACTTTACAAAGCGAAGGCTCAGGGAAAACAAATGATTGTTGCAGAGCTGACTGTAGCAAAACTGTAAAAGCAAAAGTGAATACAAATGAAACAGATAGGACTACTCAAATCATTTGCCTAGAACCATAACAGAGAAGCAAACAAAGGATGTTCTATAACTTTGGTGTTAACAATAAGCTTGTGAATCCTGTAATCCACTGAAATTTAAATTTTCAAAACATAAAATCACTTATAATTATTCAGATGTTTTTGCAATTTAGTAAAAAGTTTCATTTATGTCCTGGCAGTGTGGTTCAGTTGGTTGGAATGTCATCATGTATATCAAAAGGTGGCAGATTTGATATTCCTGGTCAGGGCATATACCCAGGTTGCAGGTGTGTGTGGAAGGCAACTGATTAATCTCTCTCTCTCCTCTCTCTCTCTCTCTCTCTCTCTCTCTCTCTCTCTCTCTCCCTCCCTCCCTCCCTCCCTCCTTCCCTTCCTCCCTCCCTTCCTCATCAATTTTTTAAAAGCTTCATTTATGATTTGTGTTACTTAGATGACTACTTAGTTCGCAAGGATCCCCCTTTTTATATCTCTTATAGATGTTTAGGTATTTTTCCTAATTTGAAGACTAGGCTGCATTATCAAGAGAACTGTGTCATGACCAAAATGAATAGTTATCATTTATGAATTTAAGAACTTTGATGTAAAAGCATTCTAAATTATAAGTTTCTTATCCAAAATGTAAAATCTAATTAGTTACCTCATAGACACTTAAAGATGATGAGTGGACTTACTGAAGCATATAAATTCCTAACCTATCATTTTTAGTGCCATTCTTGATGAAATTTATAGAATTCATTACAGCTTAAAATTATGCAAGAAAGAAATTTCCCAACTGAGTATTACTTCCTACAGAGAACAGCTAAAGTCTGATAAATTATCTCATAAAGCACATTTATTTTAAGTAAAACTGAATCCCTCCCTCCCACTCTTGGTCACTAGTTTTTATCATACTGTTGAAAACATCTACTTTTGCAGAATACTCGTTTTCCTCTCAAAGAAGCAAAATAAGTCTTAAAATTAAGAAATTACTTTATATTATATTGAATTGGCAAACGATAGAATTCTGAAAAAGTAAAAATGCTAAAGTATTTGTTTCTTTACTTCAATTCTGATTATTAAACAGTTTTTCATCTTTTCGTGAGGATTCTTATTTTCATTAGCTATCAATCTAAAATTACTAATGATAACATTTTGTCATTTTGTAAGCTCTCCTTTACTATATGTTGGTAGTGTCTGCTAAGATAAGAAGTGAAACTAAGGATTAATGTACTGAATCAATGCTTAATAATGAGAGAGTATAAAGTGTGTAGAAGAATGAGCAAGCTTCTGGTGAGAATCTAAGCTTAATCACCAATGTAAGAGTTGAGTCAAGGTAGACATGAGTGATACCTATTTAAATGCAGCGTATGGATCAATAAAACAAAATAGAACAGAACAGAAACAAAGTAAAATAAAGTAAATAAAATGACCACAACATCAATAACAGAGATAATGGCACATACATAGATTATATCCTGGCCTTTTGACATCTTAAGCAGGGATAGGATACATTAGGGCAATATAAGGCCTGAGAAATCATTTGGTCTGGCCTTGCCAAGGCATTAGGGATGAGTTAAATGTTTGACTAAATATAGCAGGCTAATTTTTAAGTTGATAAATATTTATGTCCCATGAATCTTATCTAATAAAAGCATAATATTGAAATTAACCGTTTCTCCAGGACAGGGTAAGCCACACCCACCAGCCAATCAGAGCAACTATATGCAAATTAGCCCAGACAACATGGCAGCCGCCACTCACAGACCTGAGTAAACGGCAGCTTGCATTGCAGCAGGAGTGAAAGTGAAACTGCAGCCTGCTCTGCTCCACTTAGACTCAAGCAAAACACACATTTGCAACATAATAACAATCACAGAATCCTTGGGAGCTGAAGGAAACAGCAGGCCTGGCCTAACCACTAAGTCACATTCTTTCATTATAGACGCCTGAGGTGAGGTGAAGCAGAGAGGAGGTTTCGTTACATGTGTAGGCCCCGGCTTAAAGGAACAGCATCAATTATAGAAGATAAACAAACCCCAGGAACCTGCGTCCAGCCAGCCTTGTTGGAACATTGGGTCAACGGGAGCTGGGGGCAGCCTTAAAGCCTGAAAGCGCCAATCAGCCCATCACCCACACTGGCCACAACCCAATGGAGTGAGGGACATTCCTGGGGGGCTTGGCCAGTCTGGAGACAGCCATCAGCCCCTCACCCAGCCTTGTCAGGCACGCCAGCAGGTGGACATCCCCAGAGGGGTCTCAGACTGCGAGAGGGCACAGGCTGGGCTGAGGGACCTCCCAAGTGCACAGAGCGGCTGCAGGGCGGAACAGCGCAGGACCCAGGACCAGTGAGTGGGAAACAGGTGGCAGGGTTGGTGGCCTGCTTGCTGGCTTCCCAGGCCCTTTAAGGGGCATCAGGGAGCAGGAAAGAGGTGGCGGGGGGTCTCGGCCTGCTTGGAGGCTGCCCAGGCCCCTTGCAGGGCACCGGGGAGTGGGAAAGGGACAGTGGGGGTCGGGGGCCTGCTTGGCAGCTTCCCAGGCCCTTTGCGGGGCACCGGGGAGCAGGAAAGCAAGGCTGCAGGGGCTGGGGTCCTGCTTGGCGGCTCCCCAGACCCCTTGGTGGCACCGGGGAATGGGAAAGGAAAGCAGCAGGGGACTGGTGAGTGGGAAAGAGTCAGCAGCCTGCTTGGCGGCTCCCCAAGCCCTTTGTGGGGGCACTGGGGAATGGGAAAGCAAGCTCTTGGGGGCTGGGGGCCTGCTTGGCGGCTCCCCAGGTCCCTTCTGGGGATCAGGGAGCAGGAAAAGGCTGGCCTGACCACGAGGTGGGGTTTTCCCTGCTTTCTGGTAGCTGGAGGAAGATGGGCAGTAGGCAAGCTTGGGAGGCAGGCAGCATCCAGTCCTGGCCACAGCTCAAAAAAGAGAACAACATGCAGGGGAGGGCAAGAGTCTGAGAGATCAACATAGAGGGGGTGCCTGCTCTAAGCCTGGGGGCAGGCCCCCAGCAGGTAGACACACATAGGAGGACTGCTCTGAGCCTCAGATGCGGCAGGGGGCAGGTCCCCAGTGGTGACACACCACACACACACACACACACACACACACACACACACAAAAGGCGCATGGCAGACTTGGGCCATCATAGGACATCCACTGAGGGGTTCCAGACTGTGAGAGGGGGCAGGCTGGGCTGAGGGACCTCCCTTTTCCCCACCCTTGTGCATGAATTTCATGCACCGGGCCCCTAGCGATGTTATAAATATACAAATGACCCTTGGCAGGAAAAAGGTTCCTCACCCCTGAAAAGTTACACATCTTTTTCTACCACCTTGTAATAACTCTCATTTCTTCTAAATGAGGCATATGGAAGACTAAATGGCTCAAATCCTATTGTTCTAAAATTCTTAGCTCAAATTTATTAGGCATAAGGATGTGAATCCCAACCACCTCTACCTGATGCAGGACCCTGCTAGCAAGCAATCCTTCCTCCTAAGCTCCCCACCAGTTGGCTATGACTTCATAAGCTATACAACACAGTTAAACTTTTCCTTATACCCAACCCTGCTTTTCTTATTTTCATCCCATAGTTTTAGTCCCTAATAAACATCTTACACTCCAAATACCACTTCAGTCTGCTCTAGAAAACCAACCCCACACATGATATTTTGTATCAAAGAGGTTCAAAAGGTGATTTTTCATTTTGCCTACGATTCCTTCCTATCTAATCTAATAAAAGAGTAATATGCAAATTGACCATCACCCAAGACACCTAAGCCACACCCACCAGCCACGCCATGCCTCCCAGTCAATCAGAGCGGCTGTATGCAAATTAGCCCAGCCAAGATGGAGGCCGGCAGCCATGGAGCTACAGCAAATCAGAGGCTTCTGTTGCAAGTGCCTGCCTAGGCTGACTGAGCCTCTGCTCACAGCCATGCCCACCAGCCAATCAGAGAGGCTATATGCAAATTAACCCTGCCAAGATGGAGGCCAGCAGCTACAAGCTAGACCAAACCGGAGGCTTCCATTGCAACTGCCTGCCTAGGCTGGCTGAGCCTCTGGTCACGGTAACAATGTTTCAATTATAGAAGCCACGGAACTGAAACAAACAGGAGGCTTCCTTACCTGCCTAGGCCTCAGCTTAAAGCAACAGTGTTTCAATTATCTAAACTAATAAAAGCAGAATATTGAAATTGACTGTTTCGTTGGGATGCCTAAGCCATGCCCACCAGCCACTCAGAGCAGCTGTATGCAAATTAACCCAGCCAAGATGGAGGCTGGCAGGCCAGCACAGCTGTGCCAGGTGTGTCAGCTCAGTGGGGGAATCTGGCCCGGGTCCTCCTCAGGGCTTCAGGAGCACCCATCCGGGGTCTGCTGCCTGGCTCCACCCCCTGGGGGCCTCTGCGGGGCATGTGGGAGCAGCCGTCCTGGGTCTGCTGCCTGACTCTGCCCCAGGAGCCTCTGCGGGGCGTTCAGGAGCGTCCATCCTGGGTCCACTGCCTAGCTCCACCCCCTGGGGGCCTCTGCAGGGTGTGTGGGAGCATCCAAAGCCAGTCCGCTGCCCAGCTCCACCCTGGGTGTGTTCGCTCAGGAGCAGGACCTCACCGAGGGATCCTGCACCGGTGTCTGCCCCTGGCTCTCCACCCAGGTCTGTGCCATATGTGTCCCCTCAGTGGTGGGGGGCCACCAGGAGTGTGTGATCATGGGCCCTCCAGTGGGAAACATCCACTCCTGCACTCACCAGCCCTCCCACCCCCCAGTGCAT
>PVJC01044321.1:0-14155 GCA_004026665.1 Murina feae
ACCGCTGCTCTGATTGGATGATGGGCATGGCTTACCCTGCCTCGGAGAAACGGTTAATTTTACTATTTCGCTTTTATTAGTTTAGATAAATCAATGGAAAAATAAACAAAAATGTTTAGTAGAATACACCTGGGCCAGGTGCTTTCTGGTACTGTAGGTTATTATGACTAATTTTTTTTGATATAGGTCTATTCAGATTGTTTATTCATAGGGTTATTAAAACAAAACATTTAAGATTTAAAAAGTATTGGTTCTCCTCTAATTAATCTGTAAATCTAGACAAAATTCCAATGGATCCCACAAAGAATAACAGTATGTCCATAAGAGTGGCATATATTAAAATTATAAACACACATTAGACTTTAACTCCAAAATTCCATTGTAAGAAACTATCCTACAGACATATTTTTATGAAGAGTTCATCACATCATAATCTAAAACACAAAAGAAAAATTAAATTCAATGAGAGACTGATTAAATAGTTTTTGTTAATCCTATATAATAACAGCATAGTATGCAAATTGTTCCCTCAACCGGTTCAGCGGGGAGTTTGACCAGGGGATGGGGCAAGCCAGGGGAAGGGAGGGAGTACACCTGCTGGTGGCAGTGGCTGCCATAGCAGGCGACCAGGGGGAAGGGAGGGAGTACACTGGGCCTCTAGTAAGATGCAACTGATAAAATATGCATTGAATGACTATTTGTGTCAGGCACCATGTTATGCACTGGGAATACCATCGTGAGCAAAATGAACAATAGTAGGAACAATACTAATATTTTTTATAAATTATGACTTATTTTTTAATTAACTTCAGCGAGGAAGGGAGAGAGAGGCAGAAACAAGAAAGAGCCATTGACAAGACAGAATCAATGACAAGAAAGAACCATTGATCAGCTGTCTCCTGCATGCCCTGCAGTGGGGGTCAAGTCCGCAGCCTGGGCATGTGCCTGACCAGGAATCAAACCGTGACCTCCCAGTCCAAAGGTCGACCGACACTCAACCAGTGAGCCACACTGGCCAGGCCTAATGTTTTTTAAATGACAAAAATATAATGAATGGTTTTTAAAAAAGTACCATTCTGTTGGGAAAAAATTAGACATTTATATATTTTTATGCACATACACAAAAAAAGTTCTGGTTCAATACATAAAAACTGTTAGTTATCTTGGGAGAGTGGGAATGAATAGAAGTGAGTTTTTATTGATGTCCTGAATTTTTTCCTGTTTATAATTTTTATAATTTAAAATGGGGTAATTTTATTTTTCAAAATATATGATGTGTGCTTTAAAGAAAAAACCCAGAGAACGCTTGGAGGGTATAGGACTTCCTTTTGGAGTAAAGAAAAATTTATTAAAGTAGATAGTGGTGGTAGTTGCACAACTCAGGAAATTTTATGTCTGGCATGGAATTATCTGCCTATATATCTATATCTATCTACCTGTATCTATATATACCTATATATATATACACATATACATATACATATATATATAAAAGGCTAATGTGCTAAGTGTTCGTCTGGGTAATGATGTCATGTAGCAACGCCCGGCTTCCTCTCCCTTAGCAACTAGCCTCTTTTCAGTTTTTTCAGCCCAGGATCAAGACTTGCTTTATAGCCAGGTGCAAATATCTTACACTTTAACCAAATGTCTGTGAAGAGTTTTCCCATGCCTCATCCCATTCAATCCTCACAGTAGTCCTGGAGTAGGTAGATAGAAGACTTGGTGGAATTCTATTCTTTTCATTAGCCAAAAACAGAGGTTTAGAAAGTATAGAAATGACCCTACTGAAATGAAGTAAGAAATGGTGGACCTTGAAAATGTCTTCAGGTTTTCTCACTGTGCAGAATATAGTCAAACACTGCTGCAGTTAAATATTTTACTTTGTTCTCCCTGCATGATCTACAATAATAATCTGCTTTGTGTTGATATTTACTGCTGTGTTGCTGACAATTACCTGAAAGAGTAGTTGGGGTGCTTCCCTGGGCTGGAAAAACTTTAGCTAAATCAGAAAGCAGGTCTAATTAAGCAAGTTTATTCTATATATATAAAAGGCTGACTCCCGAATGCACAATACATACAAAGCTCTCACTGGCGCCAACTGCACTCGGGTTTTCACCTGTCATTGTAGATCATTAATTTGATTGACACTTCTATTATAGAGAAAGGGCAAATAGCAATGTTAAAATATTTCCTCTAATTAATTTGCTTTCAATGTGCATGAATCCATGCACCAGGCCACTAGTATCTTAATAAAGCTTAATTAAGCTGTTAATGGAAGATGAGGAAATCATTTTCAGCCTTAAGGGAAGCTGACCTTGATTTAAGATCCAAATTATTTTGACATCTGATGTTTTAAATTCAAAATGTAGGTGAATTTTACTTTCTACTCATGACATATCCATATTTTAGGTCCAAAAAATCTTTATAAAGAAATTAGCTTGGTGCTTGCTTTAGCAGCACATATACTAAAATTGGAACAGTACAGAGATTAGCTTGGCCCCTGTGCAAGGATGACATGAAAATTCATGAAGTGTTCCATTGCCCTGGGTGGGCACTGACGTCCTCATATTGGGCTTGGAGAAGTCGTTCCAGAGACCCACTCTGGGCGTGCTCCCAGGCTTTCTGGGATGCCTACCTGATCTTAAAAAAAAAAAAGTTAGCCTGGGCTAGATTCCATGTTTATCCCTTGGCTCTCCCATCACAGAGAGTATTTTAACATAATCCTATATAATAAAAGCCTAATATGCAAATCGACTGAACAGACTGACTGGTTGCTATGCACACAATGACCATCAGGGGGCAGACACTTAACTCAGGAGTTGCCCCCAGCCCACAAGCCCTAGGCCAGCCAAGGGCTGGTGCCAGAAGGGACCCCCTGGTTGCCCCCAGATTGGCCCTGATCACCGGCCAGGCCTAGGGACCCTACTTTTGCACAAATTTCATCATTGGGCCTCTAGTCTATATATAGAAAGGCTAATATGCAAAGTGTCCCTTCAGGTGTTTGACCAGGAGTTCCATTGCTCACCATGATGTGTGTTGACCACCCAGAGGGCAGTGCGGAATGAAGGAACGCTCCAGCTGGCAGCCAGCAGGTGGGGAAGGAAGACCCCAGCAATCAGCCCTGATCACCGGCCAGGCCTGGGGACTCTACCCATGCATGAATTTAATGCACTGAGCCTCTAGTTATAACATAACTTATCAGAAAGGACTTCTTAGAATACTAATAAGAATTCAGTTTCTCCTTAAATAAATAGTTACTGAGCACCCACTCTATTTGAGACATAAGCTAGTTGCTGAGGATATATTGGGAATATGGCTGCAAACAGCAGTGAATTTACTATTTCAAGAAAGAGTGATTTTTTAAAGAAAAAGTGATTTTTAAAAATATATTTTTAGTAGATGATAGGGTTTTAAAAGTAACTTTTAAATGAAAAAACACTGGTTGATCTATTCTTATAAAAACACATTTAAAAAACAGGAATTATAGCTCTGGGTGGCTCAGTTAATTGAAGTGTCATCTTGTACACCAAAAGGTTGTGGGTTCAATTCCCAGTCAGGGCACATACCTAGGTTTTGGGTTTAACTGGTTGGGGCCCATATGGGAGGCAACCAATCGATGTTTCTCTCTCACATTAATTCTCTCTCTCTAAAATCAATAAAAACATATTCTCAGGTGAGGATTAAAAAAAAAAAAAAGAATTACATTTTGCAACTTGCATTTCCCCCCTCAACCATTTCTAGCATCCCTAGAGGATGTTCCCTTGGAAACCTGGAGAGAGGTTCACAAATTTACCCCAGGATCTTGAGATTGAGACGAGTGGTCTCAATCTTGCTCTACCTATTAGCACCTGGTTGAAGCTTCCTCAGTTTCCTCAAATAGAGATAATAACAGTATTTACCTTGTGGGGCTATAGTGAAGATTACATGAGTTAATCCACTCAAAGCACAAAACAAGGTGTGAGGCATGAATGCTACCTATAGTGGGGGTGATGCCACCTATAGTGGGGGTGATGCCACCTATAGTGGGGGTGATGTTCAACCCTGTGACACATAGTCTTTCAGGATCAAAACACTAGCTCCTTGATAAGAAAGACCTGGACCCAAACAAAGTCTGATTGCCAAGAAGAAAACCTCATAAAATGAGTTATACTGCCCTGGTAGGTTTGGCTAGTCAGCCTGCAGACTGAAGGGTCCTGGGTTCGATTCTGGTCGAGGGCACATGCCCAGGTTGCAGGCTCTATCCACAGTGGGGCATGCAGGAGGAAGCCAATCAATGATTCTCTCTCATCATTAATGTTTCTCTCCCTCTCTCTTTCTTTCTCTGTCTCTCTCCCTCTGTGATATTAATAAAAATACTTATTTTTAAAAAGAAATGGTTCCTGAATAACTAATTAACAACATACTTGATTAACAATATACACTCTAAATATACAGAATGTTTTCCCTATACATCTACAATCAGGATGCATTTTATAGTTACTGTGTTAATTTTGTATAGTAGTTCCTTTTTTCCTGAAAAGCTTTTCTTAAATTGGCAAATCTTCCATTCAGTGCTGTCTTAGAAATAAGGCAATATACTCTATGTTAAACGTTGGGCATATTTCATGCCATATAAAACATTTCAGATGAAAAAAGGACTAAGCATTTAAATGAGATGGCAAGCCCTGACTGGTTTGGCTCAGTGGATGGAGTGTTGGCCTGCGAACTGAATGAAGGGTCCCTGGTTCGATTCTGGTTAAGGGCATGTACCATGGTTCCGGGCACATCCCCAGTGGGAAGTGTGCAAGAGGCAGCTGATCGATGTTTCTCTCTCATCCCTCTCCCATCCTCTCTGTAAAAAATCAATAAAATATATTTTTTAAAAAATGAGATAGGAAAATAATCAGGACAGGAAAGATTTTTCTAAAAACTTAAGGAAAGAAAAAAGATGTACAAATGCATAAACAAAAATATTGTGCTTTATTAAGTAAAATACCACACACTACAGATTTCTAAATTGAATGTAATCCCAATTTAAAAGTATAAATTATCCAGAAGTTGACAAAATGATTTATCTTTTGAAAGAATAAATATGCAAAGCTAGACAGAAAAATTCTAAAACAGAAGAGTAATGAAGTGTTTCTTCTACCTTTTATTAAAACAGCATGTAAAAAGGCCAGAATAGAAAGCCCACAAATGGACACAAAAATATCTAAAACTTTACCATTTAATAAAGGTAATATTTCAAGCCACTGGGTAAAAGGTTGGATAATTTAATAAATGATGATGAGACAAATAACCATCTAGAAGCAAAGTATTAGATTACCATTTTATCCCTTTTTTGAAACTAATTCCAGGTAAATTAATGAAGTAATTAAATGTGAAGAATATTTTTATAATCTTAAGAGTGAGGAAAGCCTTTCTAAGCATAACAACAAAGTCAGAAATCGAATAATAGAAAAGAGTGACAGAATTGACTACATAAAAATTTGTAACTATTGCGCCTGGCCAAAGTGACTCTGCTGGTTGAGTATCATCCTGTGCGCTGAAAGGCTGCCGATTCGATTCCCACTCAGGGTTTGATTCGAAGTCAGGGCACAAACCTGGGTTGTGGGCTTGATCCCGGCGAGGCACATATGGAAGGCAACCAATCAATGTTTCTATTTCACACTAATGTCTCTCTTTTTCTTTCCCTCCCTCTCTCTAAGCATGTCCTCAGGTGAGGATTGAAAAAATATATATATAACTCCTGTAAAGAAAGTCAAAAGTGTGGGGAAAATGTTAACATGTATGACACAAAGGGCTGATATTATTAGTTTTTTAGTACAAATTACCACAAACTGGCTGGCTTAAAACAATAGTAATTTATCCTCTTAGTTCTGGAAGTTTAGAAACCCAAAATCAAGGCGTCTGCAAGGGCAAGCTCTCTTAAAGGCTCATTGGAGAATCCGTTTCATGCCTTTTTTAGCTTCTGGTGTTGTCAGCAATCCTTAATTTGCAACTACTGCATAACTCCCATCTTTGCTTCCATCACTACATGGTGTTCTTTCTCTGACTTCACACTGTTATAAAAGGGCACCAGCCTACTCCATATGACTTTATCTTCACTGATCACATCTGTAATGACCCTATTTCCAAGTAAGGCCACATTCTGTAGAGAGAAGTTAGGACTATAACATATCGTTTTGGAGACCCAATTCAACCCATAATGAATCTAATATGTAAGTAATATTTACACCCCAACAGGCTGGGAAAAGGCAACCTGCTTGAGCATACTCTCTGTCCTCTAGCCTCACTAGCTGCTTTTGCACCCCTGGCCTTCACCTGTGGTTCTAGGCCTAGGCCCTGGACATTCTTCTTGTGGCCTCTCAGCCTAGACGATCACATCCAAATCACTATAATCTATGTGATGTGCTCATGACAACAAATGTGTGTCCCTAGTAGGGACGTCCTCCCTGGCCTATAAACTCAGTACAAACATCACACCTGGCATCTCCAGTTGGATAACCCACAGGCGTCTTGACACCTTCAAAACAGAAGGTCAACCACTCAACCACTGAGCAACACCAGCTGGGCTCCAAAGCCTTTATTTTTGCTGCACCCTTTGCTCCTACCTTATTCCCCTAGACCTTCTCATAACAAATCTGTTCTGTCATTATGGTCTCAGATCCATTATTAACTCTTCAGAGAGGCATTCTTTGAAAACACAATCTGATGTATCCAGCCCACCCAAGTTACTCTCTATTATACTGTTCACTTATTTGTGTATTGCTTGTCTTTCTCCTTGAGAACAAATTTATTGAAAGAGTGAATCACAACCAAAGGAAAAAAGTTAAAACCATGATAGCACACAGAATCTGGCTCTCAAATCAGCAAAGATGACAAGGCCTTATTTTCCTTCCTAACACTGTATATAATGCAATGTTACACTTATGTGGTTGTCAGCTGGTTGTCTCCCACTGACTAGAAGGAACTCTCTATTGGTTTGTTCATTGCTGTTCAGTCCCTATACTATAAGAGCTTGGCATTCAATAAGTATTTACTGAATAAGATGACAATATCTAGGGGTGACTGGGGAGTGAAGAAAGGGGTATGATGAGACTATAATTGATGCACAATTTCTGTAGGAAATTCTGTAGGCAATATATGTCAAAAGTCCTCAAGGGAGGACATGCCTTTTGACTCAGCAATCTCACACCCAAGAGGTTCTTATCCTAAACAAAGAAATGATTATTTCTGAGGGAATTCCTCACTGGGTTATTTATAATAGAGAAACTTTAGAAACAACCAGCATGATACCCATTAATAGATTACAAATATAATTATAAATCTGTACAATAAAATACATTAAAAATATTGGTAAGGACATGTATTTATTAATGTGGAAAGAGATAAAAGTACATAAATAGAAAAAGGCAAGCTACAAAAAAAACATATAGCAAGACTTCATTTTTGCAAAAACATGTATTGGGGGGGTACATGGGTATGTACGAGTATACATGCATATTTACAGATCCAGTTCAGACAGACAAACATAAAAATGTTAACATTAAAAAAAAAAGTTAACATTTGTTACCTGTGTATAGTGAGATTAAGGGCAATTTAAATTTTCTTCTTTATATACATTTCTAAATTTTTTTGTAATAGGTCAACCAAAAATTAATCAACTATCTGTACATGTTCTGCATGGAAAAGAAAAAGCAATAAAGATTATTAAAAACACACTTCATCAACTTATTGAAGTACTAAAGCCCAGGTTAAGACCAGGAGTTCAAAATATTAACTACAGTATTGGAGATAGCTTTCTGATTTCCTGAATTCAAGCACATGGCTTCCCCTCAGTCAATACTGCAAAAAAGAAAAAAGAAAAGTAAAACTTCTTCCTTTTATTTCTTTCCTGCCAGATGTGAGGTCAGGACCGGCTGAGAAACAGAGTGTAGCAAAAGTTCTCCTTACGCTGAGCATTTTCCTTGCATTGCCTCACTGCAAACCTTCTAAAGGTTCTACCAGGTAGGCATTCACATTCCCAAAGCAAAGGCTGAGAGGTGACAGATCTGGCCAAAGCTCACAGCTGAGGTCTCTCTGACCTCAGTGCCTTTAGGAAAAGCGAGATGAGGGCGCCTGAGGCTTTAAAACCTTGAAGGTCTCTCAATGCCTCTGATCTTCCTCCAACTTCCTCCCACTGCCCTTATCTAATTGGCAAGAGAGATAAAGGAGAAAAACTTGGAGTTTTTAGAAAGCAGAAGTCAAAATATCCAGAGAAGCAAGATTTAAATTGGGTGTAACTCTCTGGAACTGGACCTTCATTTCTCTTCAACTCGTAAGGCTCCAGAGCAAAATGCTCTTGCTGGAGAGTGGACGCATGTGTGTGTGGAGAGTCAGACAGACACGACAGACGAGGGTAAGGATGCCACCTGGGCGCTTGAAGGAAGCGGGACTAGGGTGAGGGAAGAGGGACACCACTTGGGCTGAAAGGAAGGGGTGGGAAGAACCAAGTTCAAGGGGGACTGCGAGAAGGGGCGGCAGGAAGGAGGGAGAACCAGGGGGGAAAGTGGCTGAGGGATTCCGCGGTATTTTCCCTTCCACCTTTTCCCTCCGTCACTCCTAGGCTTTTGGTGCTTTGTATGTGGACGACCACCACATCCCTCCCTTCTGCCTGTTCTCCCAGATCAATTCCTCAGGGCAGGCCCCCTCCATGTACATTTCCCACCTGCTCTCCACACCCAGTAGGTCCAGGGCGGAGGGCAGCACTGCGTCCACACCAAGCCTGCTCCCGCTCTTGAACTCGCTCTGCCTTTCCTTCAGTCATTATTTTACGCCCCCTCCGCCCCCCCAAAAAATACGTATTGTGGACCTGTTATGCCCCACTCACCGCCACAGTGCTGGGCACATCCATTCACCTCCCCAGTTGGGTCACTTCCTCCGTGAAAATCTCCATCTCATCTAGAGTCTGTACTGAGGTTCATGGAGAAGCCCTGCTGCTTGGGCCACGGCGACATGGCGCGGTATGTCCATTCGTGGTGCCTGCCACTCACTCTCTATGACCATCGCGAGGGACTCGCGTGGGGGAATGAAGGCGCGGAGGCTGGATTTGCCTCGAAGGCGTGTTTGCGTATGAAGAAAGGTGGTTCGTTACACGGCGTGTGAGGTCCATATAGAACGTGAGCGCGATCCTTCCACCGCGGAGGTGTGCGGCGTCCTCGGGTGGGAAGCCTGCCCGCCTCCTACCCCTGAGCACGCAAGAGCCACCTGCCGACTATGGCACCTCCCGGGAGAGGGGACCCCGACGCCGTGTTCTCTATGGCGTCCCCTCCCCGAGAACACCTGGCCCGCAGGAGGGGTCCAACAAGTACATGTGGACGGTTCCGGAAAAGCAGGGGCCACAAGATGCCTTATTCACCGTCTCAGGAAAGGACAAAGACGAAGGAGACCGAGGGAGAGAAGCCGAGCCCGGCGTCCCCCCGCGCTCCCTCTCGGGACGTGGTTGAACGTTTGCTGAGCGGCAGGAATCGCCCCCCGCACGGCTCCGACACGGCCGCTCGCACGCCGGCCCCTTGCGCGGCTGCCAGGCCTGGAGCGCCGCCCGCCTGCCCAGGCCCGCAGTGCCCGCCCGCCGCCCTCCCGCCACCTCCCTGCACACATCTGCGCCCACCTCCAGCCAAACAATTACACGCTCCCGCGCGCCGGCCTCGAGGTCGGGGGCTGCCCCGCGGAGCCCCGGGTCCCGTGAACCCCGCCCCCACCCCCGCCGAAGCTCGGGGAAGCCCACGGCCCGGGCCGGCGGGCGGTGGGACGTCGCCCATGTGCTCGGCCGCCCCTCGCCAGCCCCTGGCCGCTCGGGCTTGAACTCGACGCCGGGAGGCCAGGCCGCCCCCGTGCGGGCCCGTCGCGATGCGCGGGGCCGGCAGGCGGTGAGGCGGGAAGCCCCTGCAGTTGTGCGGCGCCACCCGGCGGGCGGCGGGGACGCGGAGACACAGGGCCGGGCGGACGGTCGCGGATCGGCGCGGCCCGAGCGGAGGCGGCGCTGCGGCCGCGGAGCGCGCTCACTCACCACGGTCCGGCGGGGCAGCGCGCCGGGGGTCCGGGACAGGGCCCGGCGAAGCCTCCGCGCCCGGCCCGAGCGGGTGCCCTCCGAGCTCTCGGAGCCGCTGTCGTCCGAGATCACGATGAAGTCCTCCATGGCTGCGGGCCCCGGCCGGGCCAGCGCGCGGGCGACCGGCGACCCAGGCGGCGGCGACGGCGAGGACTTGAGTTCCTGCTGCTGAGGAGACGGCAGCCGCCGCAGCGACAACCCAGGCCATCACCCGCGGCCCCGCCCCTTCCCGCCCAAGCCCCGCCCCTTCCCGCCCCTAGCCACGCCCCTCTCGCGTAGCCGCTCCCAGTCCCGCCCCTCCTGGACCCCCTCCCCCAGGACGCGGGCAGCGAGCCGCACGCAGCCCCGAGCAGGGTCAAGGCCGTGGTCTCTGTGCTCGGTGGTGGCACTCGTCCTCCGTGACCGAAGATAAGAAAAAAGGAAGGAAAATCAAGTTGCAGCCGGTCTGGGCCGGTGAGGGCGGGCGTCAGCGTCTGCGGCTGCGAGGGCTGCCCCAGCTGCTGCTCAAGGACCCAAGTGTGAAGTGAGGTGTGAACAGGCCTGTGCCTGAGCCCCAGGGTGCCTCCAGGGCCGAGTCCCGGGCCTGAGTGGGGGGAGGGAGGCCCCACTTCTTTGCACATGTGCAAGTACATCTGCGAGAGGAATTCCTAGAAGTGTAATTACTGGGTCAAAGGCGACGTTTCCCTAGTTTCAATAAACGATGTCAAATTACTCTCCTAAATTGTACCAACTTGCAGTTTCATCAACAATCCATGTAATTCAGAGATATAAACTGTGAAATTTAGCCCCGCTGGCGTGGCTCAGTGGTTGAGCGTGGACCTCTGACTCAGGAGGTCACGGTTTGATTTTGGGTCAGAGCACATGTGGGAGGTGAGGGGCGGGTGCGAGCTCCATCCCCAGTGTAGGGCTTGCAGAAGGCAGCCATCTATGATTCTCTCTCATCATAAATGCTTCTCTCTCTCCTTTCCTCTCTGAAATCAATGAAAATATTAAAAAATTAATAAATGAACTTAGATATAGAGACTTGTTCAATTGGTAGTGGAATCAGGGAAACAAAACAAACAAAATGCACAAAGAGAAGCCATGATCTAGTAATTAGATGTTATGAATGAGCAAGGTTACAAAAATGAAAAAAATATATATGCTCAGTAGAGGGAGAAGCAGTAGGTAGGTGGTTGGTTGTAAGGCAGGATCATTAAAATCAGGACAGGATCTGTGTTACAATAAATGTGGGGGTACTGGCAAAATCCTGCCTCTCAGACTCAAGCAAGTAGGTGAAATGTACTAACAGATCGAAATGAAGATGTGTTTATTAGAAGGGGTGTCAGGTCCTTATCAAGTGCTAAGCCCTGACTTGGGGGCTGTGATTGTCAAATTTTCGTGAGCTTCACAATCACTCAGGAAGCTGGATTAAAAAGAAAAAAAAAAAACAAAAACAGATTTCTGTACCCCACCCTAGAGTTTCTAACTCAGTACTGTGAGATGGGGCCCCCAAAATTGGCGTTTCAAACAAGTTCCCAGCCGATGTTTCTACTGCTGTTCTGGGGACCACACACTGAAAACCAGAGGTCTGGGTGACAGGGAGTTTATGGCCAACAGATTTCAGATGTTCTGGTGGAGCAGCTGAAATCACCCTCATTGTGAAGGGATTCATTACACTGTCTTCACCAAATGCCATTAAACACTCAGATTATTAAACTCCCTGCTTCTTGAAACACTGTCTTCTCTAGGCGTTGGTGAACCTGCACCACTCTTACAACTTCTCTTCAGTGTCTTTACTTGACTGCTGCTCCTCTTCCCACCTCTTAAATATTTTTTAAAATTTATCTTTATTGTTGAAAGTATTACAGATGTCCCCCATTCCCCCCCGCCGCCCCCCTTTGACCCTTCTAGCCTGCACCACCCACCCCAGGCCTTCACCACACTATTGTCTGTGTCCATGGGTTATGCATAGATGTGTATATGTTTTTTGGTTAATCTTGATGTCTCTCAGAGTTCTGTCATAGACCGTCTTCACACACTTCTCCCTATACAGTCTCAGCTATTCCCCTGGCTTCAGTGATCATTTTTATGCCGATGACTCCCACAGATTTATTTCCAGCCCAGTCTGTCCTCAAAGCTCCAGATGTGTATATCCAAATGTCTTTTGAATCTCACAGGCATCTCAAGTTGAATGTCTAAAACTGAACTCACCCCTCTGTCCTCCCGGCAACTCCCTCCCTCCCCAAGCCTGCTTCTTCTGTGGTCCCTGTCTCAATAAATGGTGGTACCACCAGCTGGCAATTGCTCAAGTGAGAAAGCTGGTCATTATGCCTTATTTCTGTCTTCTTCTCATCAACAAATCCTGTCTGTTTTACCTCCAAATGTTTCTTGTACCCATTCAGTTCTTTTGGCTTCTGCTGATTCTAGGTAAGCTAAGATCATCTCTGACCCAGTCTGTTGTAATAGCCTCCTCTCCAGTCTTCCTGAATCTATTCTTGCCCTCTTTCATTTTGCTCTCCACACTCAGCCAAAGTGATCTTTAGGAGAGTCTATAATCAAGTCCCCTTCGATGGCTTCCTGATAACACGCTGTCTTATTCTGCTCAGGCTGCCATAACAAAATATCACAAACTGTTGGTTTCAACAACAGAAATGTATTTTCTCACAGTTCTGGAAGCTGGAAAGTTTAAGATCAAGGTGTTGACCAGTTCAGTTCCCGATGAAGACTTTCTTCTTGAACTGCAGATTTCTCCCCATATCCTCACATGGCCTTTCCCCAGGGGGTGGAGAGAGGGAGGGAGGGAGAGAGAGATAGAGAGAGAGAGAATACCTTGTCCTTGTCTTAGAAGGCCACTAATCCCATCATGAGGCCCTGTCTTCATGTCCTAATCTAACCATAATTGCCTCTCAAAGACCCCATCTCCAAATACCATCACCTTCAACATATGAATTTTGGGGGGACAGCAACATAACACTATAAATTTCTAAATATAAATGTATTTTTATTATTGTTGTAATCCTCACTCGAGGATATTTTCCCGTTGATTTTTAGAGACAGTGGAAGGGAGGGGAAGAATCTGAGAGAGAGAGAGGGAAACATTGATATGAGAGAGACACATTGATTGGTTGCCTCTCACTCCGACTCTGACCGGGGCTGAGGATAGAATCTGCAACCATGTAAATGCCCTTGACCAGAATCAAACCTGCAGTCCTTCAGTCCGTGGGTCGACACTCTATCCACTTAGCCAGACTGGCTAGGATGATATATGTATTTTTGTAGATTACATAAATAAATGTTTTTCTATGCAGTAAATACATAATTTCATGGTAAGTAAATTTTACCTTAAAGAAATGGAAAAAATTGTGAACTCTCATGATATGCATGCTGTAGTGTTAAGGGGTGAAATGTACTGATATCTGCAAGTTATTTTGAAATGCACAAAAAATAAGAGTGATAGTGTAGATGGATAAATATAGGTAAAGCAAATACAACAAAATGTTAGCATCGTCAAATCTTCATGGTAGTTATATGGGGGTTCACTTTTTTTTCTGTTGGAGAAGAAGCTGGTGGAAGGGTAGGAAGAGGGTGGGGGTGAGAGGGTAGGAAGAAGGGGGTTGAGAGGGTGGGAAGAGGGGGAAGGGTGTGCGTGCGTGCATGAGGATGTCTATGGGGGTTCACTTTTAACTTTTATGTACATTTGAATGTTTTCATATTATGTTGAGAAAAAAACTTTAAGAAAGTTGATGATCTTGCCAAAATTTTTAAAAGTTAAAAAAAGTAGAGAGAAGATTATAATGAACCTTGTGTGCCCTACATCCAGCTTCAAGAATATCAATCTGTTCTACTTATATTCCCACCCACTCTTTCAACCCTGCCTTCTGAGTTATTTTAAAGTAAACCCTAATAGCAAGAACCTACAGCCAAAATTACTTTACCCAGCAAAGCTATCGTTCAGAATTGAGGGTCGGATAAAGAGCTTCACAGACAAGAAAAAGCTAAAAGAGTTCATCACCACCCAACCAGTATTATATGAAATGCTGAAAGGTATCCTTTGAGAATGAGGAAGAAGAAAAAGGAAAGTAAAAATTATGAACAACAAAT
>PVJC01044322.1:0-14120 GCA_004026665.1 Murina feae
CCCCCTGCTGGCCTAGTCGACTTTCACTCACCCCCCTGATGGCCTGGTCACCCCACAGAGTCTGCTGTTCAGTTGTTTGGTCATCCCTCACTAAACCCTCTGCCGGCCTGGTCTTGGCAGCCATCTTGTGAGGGCATGAGGATTAATTTGCATATTACCTCTTTTATTACATAGGATGTCACCTCAGCGATTAGGCTACAAAAAGACTGTGGTGTCCACCTTGGGCATCCTCCTCCTTTGCTCTGCCAGCTACCATGCTGCAAGTTGTTCTACATAGATACAAATCAGGCAAGGAACTGAGGCTCTCAGTCCAACAACCTGCAAGGAATAGAATCCTCCTCCAGTTGAGCCTTCCGATGAAACTTGAAGCTCTGGCCAACAACTTAACTGCAATTTCATGAGGCATCTTGATCCAAAAGCACCCAGTTAAGCAGTGAATTGAATTTCTGAGTTACTTGAGATCTGAAGCCAACATTTCTTTTTTGTGTGTGGTATACCATAAGAAAGGTTTATTTATCACTTGAAATTTTAATATTGGTTGGACAACTCTGCAAGGCAACTACTGATGATTCTTTTTATTATTATGATCATTTTTTAAAGCCAACATTTCTGCATCATGGCCATCTTGCTAAAGGGCATTCACAAGCTGTGTAACTACCACATCTATAATTCTAACAATTTCCATTCATTCATCAAATATTTATATTCAACTCACTGCCAAACTAAAAACTTAGAATTTTCTAGTCAATTTTCAGGAAGAAAAAGAGACAATGGAAAACTTAAAATTAAAACAAAGAAACGGTTCCTATTCAGTAATTTTTAACCTTCTAGTTCGTACTATATCCTTTTTCTCCAGGAAAACACACAAAATACAACTGCAGAGCATTCAGTTTGTAAAAACCATCTGTAAACTCCAATTTAAGAACTTCTTCATTAAAGGAATATGTAAACCAAATGCAGTTTGGTAAATTTAGTTTTAAAATATTTTTTTCATTTAAAATAATTTTTTAATGTATTTTTTTAAGCTTAAATGTTTACTTAACCAGAAGCATTTTTTTTTTTTTTTTGGTAATGTAATATACCTATATTAATTGTATTCTTACAAATCAGAAATTTACCAAACATCTAAAGAGAAACAGCCTACTTCCTACACATCACTGGAATATTTAAAACTTCAGTACATCAATTTCAAAATGAAGCCAGGTTCCTACCTTTGGTACTTGTCACTACACTTATCAAATGGAAGAAACACGGGGACAAGCACAGTCTCAAGGTGTTGCTTCAAAAGGAGACTCTTGTGAAAATAAAATCCCATAGCAACTCTGAATGATACCATTTACTCTAATAGCAGAAAAATTATGCTGATAGAAAGCAGCGAAAGTATGTTTAGACATAAAGTAGTGCGGGGCCAAAAGGTTAGCATGATAAGCATGATGTCTTTAGAGCAGCAGTCGCCAACCGGTGGTCCTCAGACCCTAGTGGTCCGTGAGGTCCGAAAGGTTGGCGACTGCTGCTTTAGAGTATTTAGAGACATACAAGCTGATACTATAACTATTTCTTAAATATCAAAAAAAATTCCCCAGATATTTCAAAATTTAAACAAAGTAATTTCAAAATACAATCTAAAAGATAATCTCAATTATTCGTAGAGGCCAACTCAGAAAATTTTAAGTTAATAAATATCATATATTAGTTTTCTGGCCGCACTGTGAAAGAACCCCGAGGCACTGAAAATGGCTTCAGTAGTACATTATCTCTTTTGAAAGGTATAGTCAAATGGTTCAATAAACCTCAAAAACTAATTTTTGATATTCTGTATCACTAAGACTAAGACTTTTGTTCCTACTCTTAAATACATGCCAAAAAAAGGGTTCAAATCTTTCAAAAATATGAAGGAACAATTATTTGTATTAATAAATAGTTTAAAAATTTCAAAACTCAGAAGCCTTTATTGTACTTTAAGTTACTAAAATCTTAGCACATCTTGACATACTGAATATTTGTTGAATGAATTACTCATCAAATCTGATACGCTGAGATGGTGTATATCGCTTCATATATAGAAAGAATTTTTTTTTAAGTTATACATCTTAATAAGTATTGTATTTCAAAGTAGTGAACCTGGGAAACTTATTCCAAAAATGGAATGCATCTATCTTTGGAATCAATCTTTGTAATCAGTTTAAAAGCCATGCAAAGTCCATTCCATCATTTTAAACTTGTACACCCTGACACTTGGATAGGTCTCCAAAAAACCTCATCAATTTAAACTTGCACATACTGACACTACCAAGATAGTTCTCCAAAAAACCTCATAGCCTATTTTGCTCTCAACAACCAAAGTCCAGGGAGAAAATACCTGATTGGACAAGCCTAGGCCTGGTTGTACCACAAAAAGGGAAGGTGTAAATGCTTCAATAGGGCATCTTGGGCTATACACACAATGGGGAATGCCTTAAAAGCAAGACAAAACTTGGGAAATTCTTGGTAGAAAGCAAAACAATAAACGTCTGTAGCAGTCCAATTAGAACAAACATAAGAGAGGACTACTTCTGCATTTAGAGAACTTTAAGGCTCAGAGAGCTTAAAATGTGTAAAAATAAAGAATACACTTCAAACCAGGACTACAGCACCTCTTTTCACTTCTACTATTCCTCAGGTTCACTCTAAATTACACCTGATCACTTAAAATAATCAAATCCAATCTTAAATCACTAAGATTTGCCACCAACAAAGATATTTAAAAGTACATGACACCACCCTAGCTAATTTGGCTCAATGGATAAAGCACTGGCCTGTGGACTGAAGGGTCCCAGGTTCGATTCCGGTCAGGGGCACATGCCTGGCTTACAGACTCAATCGGCAGTGGAGGCATGCAGGAGGCTGACAATCAAAAATTATTTCTCATCACTGATGTTTCCATCTCTCTCTTGCCCTCCTTTCCTCTCTGAAATCAATAACAATGCATTTTTTTGAAAGTATGTGACACCAATTATTTGAGGTAATTCTCAAAGAGGCATTCTGAAAACACTCTTAGAAAATCAAATAGTTGGGGAAAGGAAAACACCTGGCTCATTTGCTTCCCCTCCCCTTCAAACAGGACCGATTACAGAAATGGTGCCAATTATTTGGAAGTTGAATTCGAGTTTAAACCTATCTGCCATTCTTGCTGTAGCCTATGAAGATTTACTCCAATACCTATGTCTTTGATGATACGCCCAGACTGAGCACAGGAATTCCCAGAAGGGCTCTGACACCTGTTTTTAAAACAAACAAACAACCCTGAAATGTGTTCTTAAATTAAATATATATATATATATATATATATATATTTCACAATTAGTTTAGAGTCACCCATAATAGGTAATCTGAAGCCAGACCATATGCTTACTGGCAGGGTGAGGCTTCTGGTCAGTAAAGAGGGGAAGGAGAACACTTAGATTCAGGTAATGTCAAAGTAACTTTTTAAAATATAGATTATAAATGTGTTACAAGTTGATAACTCAATGAGAATGAACAAATGACAAATGACAATCTCACAATATGGATGAATCTCACAATATGGATGAATCTCACAAACAATGCTGAACAAAAGCAAGACAGAAACGAAAATACAAAAATTAACCAAATTATTCTGATGAATTCTAAAGCCAAGATAGTGGTGACCTCTGAGGACTAGGCAGTGACTGGAAAGGAAATCAAGTGGGACTTTTGGAGAGCTGGTCATGTTCTGTTTCTTGACCTAGGTGCTAGTTTAACAGAAATGTTCAGTCTGTGAAAATTCATCACATTTATGACACATGCACTTTTCTGTATGTTTATTATTGAACAGAAGTTTTTCTTTTTTTAAAATACAGTTTTATTAATTTCAAAGAGGAAGGGAGAGCGGGAGAGAGATAGAAACATCAATGATGAGAGAGAATCATTGATCAGCTGCCTCCTGCAGGGCCCACCCTGGGGATCAAGCCCACAACCTGGGCATGTGCCCTTGCCCAGAATTGAACCTAGGATCCTTCAGTCCACAGGTTGACACTCTATCCACTGAGCAACCGACTAGGGCTCAACAAAAATATTTTTTGAAAGCTGTAAGTCTCGAGAGAAACCAAGATGGCGGCATAGGTAAACACCAGGAATTGCTGCCTCGCACAACCATTTCAAAACCACAACGTAAGATCCACAGGAAGGCTGGCTGAGTGGAAATTCTACAACTAGAAAGAGACTGAGACTCAGAGGAGGTGTGGAAGTAAAGTGCAGAAGTACGGAGGTGCGTGCCAAGGGGGCTCACGGAAAGGGCTGGCAGCTGAGGTTTCATACTGGAGAGAGGCACAAGCTTCCGACAGCTCTGCACTCCAGTTCCGGGCGAGTTTCTCGGGACCCAGACTCATACGGGGAGGAGCTGGACTATCTGACATCCGGAAGATCTCCAGAGCAGCTTTCTCTCAGGTGACAAGGGTCACTGCAACCCAGTGCCTCTTAGGGCAGGGCTGAGAATCAGCCATTGCTGTTTGTTCCGCCTTGTAGATTCCCCGAGACCCCGCCCCATCCAAGCTGCACGCAGAGGCTTTTGCATATAAAGGCTGGGAAGCCTCAGGCAGAAGCTAAATTAGCACCTCCTTAGAGTTCCAAGAGCCACTGTACCCAGTGGTCAGAGCGGGACCACCCAGACTACAACGCCTCAGAGCCATAAGACACACTCAGGGGCAGACTAAGCGAGCACCAAAGCCCCACTGAAGCAAGTCTTGCCCCATAAGGGTGTCTCTAGCACAGAAGTTCTCCCATCATAGACACAGCTGGTTCTCACAGCCAAGTGGCCTGGAAGTCAATTCCTCTCAATGATACCAACAATAATCAAGGCTTAGCTACAGTAAGACTGTGCAAAGCCAAAAAGTGGTGCAACAAGAGTGTCCACCTCAGGTAATTGGGGAGGCTGAGCCACTGGGCCCTATAGGACACCTAGCACAGAAAGCCACTCTATCAACGCAGGGAAAGCAGCCAAAATGCGCAAAGAAACAGATTACAAATGACAGAAATGGAGGAAAGCAAACAATTGGATACAGAGTTCAAAACGACAGTTATAAAGTTTTTCAAGAAATTTCTAGAGACCGCTGATAAATTTAAAAAGGACCAGCTAGAAATTAAGCATACACTGACTGAAATAAAGAATAATATACAGAGATCCAACAGCAGACTAGAGGGTCGCAAGAATCAAGTCAAAGATATGAAATACAAAGAAGAAAAAACACCCAACCGGAAAAGCAAAAAGAAAAAATAATCCCACAAAATGAAGATAGTGTAAGAAGCCTCTGAGACAACTTCAAGCGTACCAACATCAGAATTATAGGGGTGCCAGAAGAGAGCAAGATATTTAAAACCTATTTGAAGAAATAATGACAGAAAACTTCCTCTACCTGGTGAAAGAAATGGACTTACAAGCCCAGGAAGCACAGAGAACCCCAAGCAAAAAAAAATCCGAGGAGGACCACATCAAGACACATCATAATCAAAATGCCAAGGGCAAAAGACAAAGAGAGAATCTTAAAAGCAGCAAGAGAAAAGCAGTCAGTTACCTACAAGGGGGCACCCATACAACTGTCAGCTGATTTCTCAACAGAAACTTTGCAGGCCAGAAGGGAGTGGCAAGAAATATTCAAAGTGATGAATAGCAAGAGCCTACAACCAAGATTACTTTACCCAGCAAAGCTATCATTCAGAATTGAAGGTCAGATAAAGAGCTTCACAGACAGTAAAAGCTAAAAGAGTTCATCACCACCCAACCAATATTATATGAAATGCTGAAAGGTATCCTTTGAAAAGAGGAAGAAGAAAATTAAAGATAAAAATTATGAACAACAAATACATACTATCAACAAGTGAACCTAAAAATCAAGTGAATAATAAAATCTGAAGAACAGAATAAACTAGTGAATAGAATAGAATCAGGGGCATAGAAAGGGAGTGGACTGACAATTCTCAGGGGGAAAGGGGTGTTGGGGGTGCGGGAAGAGACTGGACAAAAATCGTACACCTATGGAGGACAGTGGGGGTGGTAAGGACAGAGGGTGGGGTGGGAACTGGGAGGAGGAGAGCTATGGGGGGGGAAGAGGAACAACTGTAATAATATGAACAATAAAGATTTTAAAAATAAAAAAAAGCTGTCTCACCTTTTGAAAAAGTCTAAGTAAAACATTTCACAATTTTTTTTTATTTCAAACAAAATTAGCTTGCATATACATAAAGTGTGCCCATCACTAATGACCTGCCTAACCTTAAAATTTAGCTTTTAAATATCTTTACAGCACCAACATGTTACAAAGATGGATGCTCAGTTAAAATAATTAAAAAATTAAAGCAGTAAATTTACTGAACTATATACAGGGTGGGGCAAAAGTAAGTTTGTAAACCTACTGTAAAACTACTTTTGCCCCACACTATATTATGAACTTGTTAATATCAAATTTAGTGCCTTAAAATCTAATACTAACAAGCATAAATGTCTAGGCTCTGGGTAAGAGAGTAATTCCTACCCCTCTAAAAAGAGTGATAAAAGTGAAGACATGGGGGAAACCTCTAAAGGAGAAATACATGAATGGATGAGTTGACAGGGCTGGTTATTAGTAAGTGAAGACATGAGGACAGGAAACAATACATAAGTTAATCATTAAAACCTAAATCTATAATAGTGCAAAATCCCAACCACACCCACCTCCTCTTCAACTTCCCGGACCTGCCTACAACAGGCAATATGAAGTTCCTTATGGTGGTTGCTGAAATCACCAAGAAATACTCAGAATTAGCTGGTGTCTAGACCTTGGCCAAGATATGGCAAAGTTTGTGACTCCTGTCACAAACACAACTGATGGCTTCAATTATCTGCCACCAAATTACTTTAAGTTGTTTAAATTTTCTAAGTACTATTTTTTATACTGATTATATACAGAAATAATATTGAAATAATAAATATTTTAAATCCTTTATTGTTTAAAGTATTACATATAGTATTAAAGAGGTCTCCTGCCCTAACTGGTTTGGCTCAGTGGATAGAGCATCGGCCTGCGGACTGAAGGGTCCCAGGTTCGATTCCAGTCAAGGGCATGAACCTTGGTTGTGGGCACATTTCCAGTAGGGGGTGTGCAGGAGGCAGCTGATCAATGTTTCTCTCTCATTGGTGTTTCTAACTCTCTATCCCTCTCCCTTCCTCTCTGTAAAAAATCAATAAAATATATTTTTTTTAAAAAAAGAGGTCTCCTTCCCGCCCCACCCGCACCTCCTACTAAGTACTATTTTTTTAAATTATATTTGTTATTGATTTCAGAGAGGAAGAAGGAGAGAAACATCAATGATGAGAGAGAATCATGTAAGTTCAAATTTGTTTAGATTATCTTCATGAAAATGTATCACAGGGAAATAGCAGATTGATATGCTAAACATTTAGAGTAACACATACTTGAAACACCATATTTTCTCACTCTGAGTAACCCAAAAGTCCAAAAGCTAGTTTTAGTATTTTTAAGTTTTAGTTTTACAACAGGACATTCCCTCACAGAAATTGCTCAAAAACTATAAAACCAAAATGTCCACTCTGGAATTAGGATGACTTTTCTTCCTTTTTCATTTTCTTTGTCTAAAATGTTACTTTTGTCCCAAAGAAAAAAAGATTATTATAAACAAAGAAAAATGTTTGTTACCAAGATTCTAAATTGTGAAGCCTAAAAAGGCAAGTTGAATATCTTCTAAAAACCATATTTCTAGGACACTCGACATGTTTATTTTTCCAAAGAACAAAAAAATTCCACATACAGCCTAGGCCCGCTTCGCAGCTACAGGGACATAACCTTTTGCATGTGATCTTAGTAAAACCTCAGCAAATGGAAAACCGAGATACTGCAAATGCCCTAGACAGATCTATCCAGGTAAACTTTAGTTCATTTGACTACTAAACATATCAGGAGTCCATGTAACCTCACCTGTACCTGATACATTTTGTTGAAGACTAAGCTGTTTCAGAAGAATTAAATTTTTTTGCCCACCTTCATGAATGGACAAAACGTTCTTACAATCAAAACTTAGGTACACCTGAAACTAGGATGATTTTGTATGTCAAGTGTAATTTTAAAATTCTTTAAAAAAAAAACAAACACTTAGATCTTTTTGTATCTGACTTCTCAAAATGTCTGTGGTGTCCATGCTGAAGCAAGCTCCTGAAACCACCTTACCACTTATGATTTAGACTAACCATCTCCCCCACAGTCTGGAAGCCTCTTAAAATAATCATTTTTGTAGACAGGATATGTGATATTAAAAAAAAAAAAAAAAACCACACACACAGCAAAATGCCAATGACAGAACGTAGGAGATGAACACGTAAGGTGTGCATTCCCGTGTTTTTTTCCAACTCCAAGTGTGAAAACTCTCCTAAGATATTTGGGTGCATACAACCTTTCAAAGTCTGAACAAACACACCGATGGTTGCAGCTTCAGCCCCCCCAAGGCTGGGAGGCCTTCCCTCAGCTCGCAAGCCCGGCGCTGCAAGCCCCCACGCACCCCACCACCAAGCCCTTCCTCAGGACTTTCTGAACAACCGAACAGCAACTGGTAAAGACGGAAAAGCAACATTAAAAATAACCTTCCACGCAAAGCGAGGTTTCCTAGGGGGTCATTTTCCAGTAAGCGTCATGAGGACTTTGTTGGACTTTTACCTTTATCAGTAAAACAACTTTGCCCATGACCATTTCACCGACGTTTTTTTTAAAAAATCCCAAACAGTCCACCTTCAAGCTTTGTAACGTCCCAGGAAGCAGACCCGCGGGGCCCTCCCAGGTCCTGGAACCTGCAAAACCCGGGGGCTCGGGGCTGCTGGCTCCGGGCGCCCCGCGCGAACCGCGTCTCCGGGTGGGGACTGTGACCCGGCGTGTCCACGGGCCAAAGGGCTGTCGGCCGCGCGGAAGAGGCGAGGAGGAAACGCACGGCCAGGGCGGCGGCAGAACTGCGCGGTGTGACGGGAGGAAGGGAAAACCCGAGCCGTCGGTGCGGGGACGACCTGGGAGCACCGGAGCTCCGAGGGCGGACGCTCGGGCCCCGCCGGCCACCCCGCCCTGCGCGCACCTCTCGGTCCTTTAGGCCCAGCAGGAGCACCTCCTCCATCAGGGTCAGCCGCGTTTCCTTGGAGTCGCCCTTGTCGTCGTCGTCCTGTTCGTCGCGGCGGCTCTGCGCGTCGTCCTCGCCGCTGCCGCCTCCGCCGCCGGCCGCCCGCTCCTTGTCGGCCGCGCTGCGGGAGGCCTCGGTGCGCCGCTGCACCAGGCCCGAGCTGCGCTGGGTCAGCGAGGTCATGGCTCCGGCCGAGGCGCCGCGCCGGGCCGACTGGGACGCGGCACCGACCGGCTTTCCCTCCTCCTCCCCCGCGGCCCCCGACCCGGGCTTCCGTGTTAAATCCGGGCGCTGGGGCGACGTCCGACGGCAGCGGGGCCGGGGGCAATCATGGGGAGACGGCGGGGGCGAGGCGGGCGGGCCGGGCGTCGGCGCGGCGCGAGACGGGTTTCTTCCTTCCTGCGGCCGCAGCCGGGAGGCAGCCGGAGCTCCGAGGCGGCGGCGGCGCCTCTCCAATATGGCGGCGCCGGCTGACGTCACCAGAGGATGTGGCACGCCAGCGTCGGGCTGGCCTGAAAGCGCCGGAAGCGGCGGCGGGGGGCCGCGAGCCACGCCCCCTCCCGCAGGCCACGCCCCGCCCGCCGTCAGGGGTCGTGGTCACCCGCCCGCGCTCCCGGTGCCGCACGTCGCCCTCCCACCGTCCGCCTTCCTCTTCGCTTCTCTAGAAACCAGGGCTGGAGCCAGGCGTCTGGGGGACGTGGCCCAGCGAGGGGCACCCCGCTCCGCCTCCCCCTGTGTCCCCAGCTCCCGGACACCACCGTCCTCGGAGTCGGCCTCGGCCGGGCTTGCGGGGACCCGGCTTGGAATCCCGGCGTCCCCACGGGACCGAGGAAGGACGTGGGTCCCGCGGATGGGGGCGCGGGGAGGCCCTTCTGGAGGAGCAGCCGCACTGAATGGGGCGGTTAGTGGGTCCCGGTGTGTGACTGTACCGAGGCGGCGGAGCAAACGGACCGGCTGTGTCCGGGAACACGCCCCTCGCCTCCCGCCGCGCAAGTGGCCAAAGTGACCACGAGCGCCGGGAGGACAGTTGGCGCTGCCCACGGCGGCTCACTCGCCCTTGACGAACTTTAAAGAGACAGTGAACCTGTTGAGTATCATGCCACGTCTTTGTTCACGTTAAATGTTATCGCAAGGTTACATCCTCTTGGCGTGCTTGACCCTTTATGCAAGTCAAAGAGTAAATGTCAAACCGGACTGGCGGAACCAAAGGCCGGAAGGGTGGAGCGTGTGAGTAGAACATCACCTACTAGAAATGGCGTTGAGTGCCACCCGATATGATTGAACATTAACACTGACCTCGGCCTGGGGCTACACACTGGTTTACAGAGAAACATATTGTTGTAACAGGACTTAAGCTGTAATAAATGAAAAACGCCAGCTGTCAAGCCGACCTGTCCCCTTGAATATTCTGACTTACAGGGCTCTCCCCCTTGGCAAAACCATTGTCCAAAACGGGTCACACCTGTCACCACGCCAAGCCTGGCAATCCGGAAGGAGAAGCCCCAGGGCTGGGGAGGAGGGGCAGGGTGAGTGCAAAGTAGACCTTTTTATTTTCCCTGTTATCTGGACAAAGGTCAGCCTCACCTCGAACAATTTCTCCTACTCACATCCTGTTCAGCTTTTTCTTTTTCATTCCCAACTCTTTCCTAAATAGCTTAAATAGGTTTCCTTTTAAAATAATGTTATTAATTTCCTTATTGCTTAATATAGTCAAACTAGTGGCCCAGTGCACGAAATTCGTGCACATTAAAAGGGGATTAATTAGGAAATATTTTAATATTGCTATTTGCCCTTTCTCTATAATAAAAGTGTCAGATATTAAAGAAAATTAGTAAAACGTATATTAAAATCTTCCTCTTGTCAGAGTCTGGGGTGCACCACGGAATCCAGAGTCAAGTCATCAACCACCCACGTGCACCTCAAAATCGCTCAAGACCCAAACCTGGACGGCCCCCCCTTCATTGGGCTAGATCCAGACCCGGCCAGTCCCACCCTGTCAAGCCCTGCCAGGTGGGGAGGTGTAGCCTCATATCCCCTGGGTGCCAGGGCTGGGGGGCATGGCCTGAGGTCCCCCATCAAGCCCTGCTGGACGGAGGGAGTGGCCTGTGACACCCCCCCCAGCCTGGTGCGGGGGTAGGGGGCACAGCCTGAGGTCCCCTGGACTGGTGCTGGGGTGGGGGACATGGCCTGAGGTCCCCTGGCCCAGCACCAGGGCGGAGGGCACACCTTGAGGGCCCCCATCAAGTCCCACTGGGTGGGGAGCACAGCCTCAGGTCCCCTGGCCTGGGGCCAGGGTGGGGGGCATGGCCTGAGGTCCCCCCGGCCTAGCACCAAGGAAGAGAGTGCAGCCTGAGTTCCTCTGGCCTGGTGCCAGGGCAGAGGGAGCAGCCTGAGGTCCCCTGTCAAGCCCCGCTGGTGGAAGGCACAACCTGAGGTCCCCTGTCAAGCCCCATGCAGGAGGTGGGTGGGCGCACAGCCTCAGGTCCCTGCTGATTGCTCCTTAAGGCTCATTATGGAAACTTAGCCTCAGCTGTGGGTGCAAATTGGAGTGATGGTCAATTTGCATATTCCCTCTTTATTATATAGGATGAGTAGTTGAAGGAGGATAAACATAGGTACTGAGTGTGGAGGAAAGGAGCCACATGCTAACTTGACAAGCTCAGGGAGGCCTGCATGGCAGTCTTACAAACTCAGAGACCTAAAGTAACCACAAAGGATGGTCAGATATTAAACTTTAACTGAAAACAGTTATGGTGGGTAGTTACATCCTAGGCCGGTATCTTCACTGACAAGGTCAACCTTTACCTTAATTGAGCCTATCTGTCTTTTTGTATCTATGATAACACACCCTTGAAATATCTCGGAAACTTGTAACTCCCCTTTTTCTGGACCCCTTGGGGCACAACCTAATGTGCTGGGCACCAGGACAGATACCACAAATTCTTTCATTATTATCATGTTAATTATTCCTGCACCCACCTAAGTATGTGTCTATCATTTTACTTTTTATCCAATCCCAGCGGTTTCCCTGCTTTGCTTTCTCTTGCCTCTCTAGTCTATCACCAATGGATTTCATGTAACCCACCTACGTCCCTTTCCTTTGATTGCAATGTATAAATACAAATGTAACCTGCCATTCTCCGGAGCATTATCTCAATTCCTTGAGGTTCTGCTTACCAGCATATGTCGACAGTTTGTCTCAAATAAACTCAAAAAATCTTTATAGATTTCAATGTTTTTTTTATGTTTACAGGTGAAAATCTTCCAGATCTGCCCTTATGCACCCAGTAGTTCCCCCTTCCCCTCCCTTGGTGGTTTTAAAATATGCCTTCTCTCAAAAGCTGAAACCTAATTCCCCTCCCCAGACTTAGTGGCTCTCTTCAGATGAGTAGAACATGGCAGGTGTAAGTGAGTGTGACTAGGTCATAAAAGTCTTTTCAGGTTCTTCCTTGCTCTGCCTTTCTCCACCTCTCTTTCTCTCTCTCTCTATCTCAGATCATTTTGTTACCCCCTTAAAAAAATATTTTTTGGTGATTGATTTTACAGAGGGAGAGGGAGAGAGAAACAGCAATTTGTTGTTCCACTTATTTATGCATTCATTGGTGGCTCCTTCACTTGATCTTAGCCAAAAGGCCGAGAAACGATCATTGGTTGCTTCTTGTATGTGCCCTGACCAGGGATCGAACCCACCCACATCCTTGGCATATTGGGATAATATGAGCTACCTGGCCAGGTGTCAAGATCATTCATTCTGAGGGAGGCCAACAGCCATGTCATGAAGAGATGTAAGCAGCGTTATGGAGTGGTCCCGTTGGGAAGGAACAGAGGCCTGCTGCCCACAGCCATGCGAGTGAGTCATCTTGGAAGTGCTCCCCCAGCCCCAGTCAAGCCTTTGGTAACATCTTGATTGCAACCTCATGAAAGATTCTGAGCCAGTTCCACCCAGCTAAGCCAGTCCTGTATTATTGAGCTACAAAAACTGTGAGATAATAAGTATTTGTTGTCTTAAGCTGCTAAATTTGAGGTCATTTGTTATGTAGTAACGGTACTAAAATACTTGGGCACATATACACACAAATAGGTAACAACTAATACTACTTTCTTAGATACCCTACCAGAATTTTTAAATGTATATTCAAACAAATATAAAAAATATTTTTCCTTTTTAATGCAAATCATAGCCCATTATCCACATTGTTTTCTATCTCAACTAGGGGCCCGGTGCACAAAAATTTGTGCACTTGGGGTGGAGGGAGTCCCTCAGCCCGACCTGTGCCCTCTCACAGTCTGGGACCCCTCAGTGGATGTCCTATGATGGCCCCAGTCTGCCAGGCGCCTTTTGTGTGTGTGTGTGTGTGTGTGTGTGGCCACTGGGGAACTGTCCCCAGCCGCATCTGAGGCTCGGAGCAGTCCTTCTGTGTGTGTCTACCTGCCAGGGGCCTGCCCCCAGGCACACCATCAAGGCTTGGAGCAGGCACCCCCTCTATGTTGATCTCTCAGACTCTTGCCCTCCCCTGCATGTTGTTCTCTTTTCTTGAGCTGTGACCAGGGCTGGGTGCTGCCTGCCTCCCAAGCTTGCCTACCGCCCATCTTCCTCCAGCCACCAGAAAGCAGGGAAAACCCTGCCTCGTGGTCAGGCCAGCCTTTTCCTGCTCCCTGATCCCCGGAAGGGACCTGGGAAGCCGCCAAGCAGGCCGCCAACTCTTTCCCACTCACCGGTCCCCTGAAGCCTTCCTTTCCCCCTTCCCAGTGCCGCCAAGGGGTCTGGGGAGCTGCCAAGCAGGACCCCGGCCCCTGCAGCCTTGCTTTCCCGCTCCCTGGTGCCCCGCAAAGGGCCTGGGCAGCCACCAAGCAGGCCGAGACCCCCCCGCCACCTCTTTCCTGCTCCCCGTCCCACCACCTTGCTTTCCCACTTCCTGGTGCCCTGCAAGGCGCCTGGGAAGCCCTCCAAGCAGGCCACTGACCCCCTGCTGCCT
>PVJC01044323.1:0-14126 GCA_004026665.1 Murina feae
CTTTCTCTCCTTTGCTTTCTCTTACCTCACTTCCTAACCACTTGCCGATCCCAGGGGCTCACAGGTGTGTGTGGAAAAGACTTGGGGGCAGGTCCTGACCCCCAGGCCTCAGGGGAGACCCAGGTGCCCCAGCACAGGTGGCAGCCTTGGGGCAGGCAGCTTCGCCCTCTTGCTGCTCTGGGAAGCAGGTACACAGGTGCCTCTGCTTCTGAGTCGCCAGGAGGGAAATGGCGCTGCCCGTGAGTCATATCATCGGCGCCCCGCGGCCCTGCATCAGGCAGGCGCAGCCACCATCCCGTCCTCGCACAGTGAGCAGCCCTAGCAAGGGCATCTGGAAAAGGCTTTCTATGTTCTTTCTGTTGTGGAAGTTGGGCCTGCTGACCCCACTCCCCTGGCCCTTCCTCTAAGTAGACATGGGGAAGGACACGCTCTGGGCACCATTCCCCTCCTGAGTCTGCATTCCCCTCCGTTTACTCCTCCTGGCAACTCTGCAGGAGATGTGCAATTTCCCATTTCACAGATGGAGGGCCAGCCTCAGAGAGGTTAAGTCATTTATCCAATGTCACACAGCTCATAAGCGGCAAAGCCAGTGGCAGTAAATCAGGAAGAGTGGTGCTGAGGGCCAGCTCCTACCTGTGGTTGTGTGTGGCCACAGAGCCTGGGCCCAGGAGCACCAAGGGCAGAGCCAGGCTGCATGGGTTCAGGTCAAAATCAGGCTATGAAATTGTGCTTTGGTTTCCTCATTTGTACAATGGGAGTGACTAGAAGAGCCCTTCCTCCTGGATCTGTCCTGAGGACTGATTCGCATAGATGGCTCAGAACAGTGCCCGGCCCGCGGAAAGCACTCAGCGTTAGCTGTTGCTCTTTCCTGAGGTACTAGCTCTCCGGCTGTAGAGGTCTCAGAAGATTCATCCACCCACTTCCCCATTGAACCTTCATATCACCCTTGGATAAGGGCCAGGGAGATTGGATTCCCAGGGAGGCCATCATTCCATAAGTTGAGAGGGATTCTAGTAATTCCATGTCCTAGGAAATAAAATATACCTGGGCCCTAATTTATACTAGAGTGTGGTTGACTGATACGAGATACTTTCCTATGCATGGATTAGAAAATGAAGAGAGTGAAGAGGACAGAAGGACCCTGGAAATGTGTGTCTGCTTAAGGGTCAGTAGAGTGGTGGCCGTTAGTGAGAGCCCCAGTCCTGTCCAGGGAAGTCCAGCGTGTCGCAATCCAGCACACAGAGGCCTAGAGGGAGCGGCACCACTGGAGCCTTCTCACCTACCCGCCCCCCCGCCCCCAATCCTCAACACTCACGCCCTGGGAGCAGGTTGCCACCTCCAGTGAGATCCTGCGAGAACCCAGGTCCCTGGTTGATTTGCCAAGAGCACAAACAGTGTGGGCTCTCGGGGGAGTGTGGGGAGGGGGGTGTCCTGAGGCCAAGGCTGGATGCAGCTGGGGTGCTGGAAGGGGCTGGTTCTGACTCCCATTCCTTTATCCTGTGGTCGCCTGGGGCACTGACAGGATGTCCCAGCCGGCACCAGGCTGACCATCCTGAGGCCCAGAAAGGGGTCAGACCCCAGGGCAGCGTCTCCGGGTTGGGGTGGTTGCAATGGCATGGCCCTGCTCTCCATAGGGACCTGGGAGCCGCAGCCCCAGGGAGGGCACCATGGTTACAGCTGGTCCTGGAGCTGCATCTCTGGGCCTGGAGCCTCCTGGGCTCCCCCGGGCTCCCCGAGGGGCATCTGGGCCTGGGCTGTGAGGAGGGAGCTGTGGGTTTTGTGTGTCCCTTTGTTTGCTCTGAACGTTGGATAGCTGGTGCTGAATTTGAAGTCATTGTCCTTAGACCAGGGGCCAAAATGTGAGGCACTGGAAGGAGGTGATATAGGGGGGTCTCTAGGGACATGGGGGTTAAGGAATCTCAGCTCTGGTGCCTGCAGAGGCCTCCTGGGGCAGTCGCAGCCCAGAGGCCGCAAGGTCTGTGTGCTGAGAGCTCAGGCTGCTGATGGAGGAGCCCGCTGTCCCACCGAGGCCTGGGCAGGAGCAGGAGGCTCCGGGTTCAGGAAAGACCGCGTGGGGAGGGGGTGGGGGTGGCACTGGCTGGAGGGCCATGCAGGGCCAGGCAAGCCCTGGCTCCAGGGTTTCCTCCCTTCTCTCCCACATCCCAACCTCACTTCCCTCCATCCTTCGGTTCATCTGCTCGCCCCCTTCCTCGCCCCTCCCTCTTCTTCCTCATCTCTCCCTCTTCCAGCGCCGTCTTCATTCCCGTGGACAGTTCCCTGAGCACCTGCCATGCCAGGCCCTGACGGGGAGCCACAGGGGAGGGGAAACCTTCCAAATACCCAGACCACCGGGTACAAACGCTGAGTTCCAAAGGAAGAGAAAGGAAGAGCCATGGGTCCTCTCCTCTCCCCTCTCCTCCCTCTCTCCCAGCCCCCACCCCCATTGTTCCGACAGTTTCTCAGGCAGGAAATGCATAATGTAAAGAGGCGAGCTTTCAGGCTGTTCCCCCAGGGCTCCCAGGAAAGCCCTAGAAGTGAGGCGCAGAGCCAGCTGGGGAGGGGGGAAGCGGAGAGGGGGAAGGCCTGGAGTTCAGCAGGGCCATCCCCACCGGACACTCATTCTAAAGAGATGGATGGGGCCCGAGCACTGGGCTAGGCCCAGGGGCTCACCGGGAGGCAGGTACCCCTTACGGAGGGTCTAAGCCCCTGAGAGCAGATGAGCCAGCGGCAGTGACAGAAACACGAGGGGGAGGAGGGGCGTGAGGAAGGCATGCCAGGGAAGGCACAGTGAAAGCCAGACCCAGCGGGTGAGAATTCAGCCAGGAAAGGAGTCGGGGAAACTGGGGTTTGGGGGTCCGCAGGAGGGATCAGTGAGCACAAACCCTAAAGGGGGAGAGACAGTGAGGAAAAGGCTCAGGCCTGAGGGAGGGGCAGGAAGGGCTCTGCTGAGCCCGCTGGGATCTTACTTGAAACGCAGCAGGAATCCAGCCACCGTGGTTCCCGCAGGGGTAGCAGGATCCGCCTGTGTCAGGACGCTCTCTCTGGCTGCGGGGTGGAGGCTGGTGATATGAGGGCAGGTGGGACCTGGGGCGACCTGGTGAGGGGCAGGATGGAGCCCCGGTGCCGTGTTGGAGTGAGGACAGGAGATGGAGACGGTGGCTATCTCAGAGCTGGGCAGGCAGAGCTCGCTAACGGGGTGGCATGTTGCTGGTTTGTATCCCCTGGTCTTTCAGCCGATCTGCCCCGTTAGGCTGTAAGCTCCATGAGGGCCTCGAGCCTGTCGGTCTTGTTCCGGGGGGTCCCCAGCTCACAGTACAGGCACTGAATAAAGATCTAAGGCGGGTGAGTGAGTTAAGGAATGAAAGCGTAGGCAGATTGACGATGACACCCCAGTTTCTGGCTCGGCCTTGGGAAGGGTGGTGGCCGCACATGGAGAGGGGAGGACGGGGCAGAGGGGTGAAAGCAAAGCCCAGGGTCAGGGGAGCGGTGGAGGGCCCGGAGGGGACGGGCAGGAGAGGGAGGCTGGCTATTTGGGTCACTATTGTACCCCCAGCATGGAGAGCAGGCTCTGGAATAGAGAAAAGGCTCAGTATCTGTTTGCTGAATGAGTGAGTGAGTGAGTGAATGAATGAATGAATGGAGTTGAGAGGAGAGTTCTGGGCTGGAACTATAAACGTGGCTGTCACCAGCCTGGAAGGTGTTTAAGGCTGTGGGAGGGAGTGAGGTCACCCAGGAAAGAGAAGAGAGAGAAAGGAGGGACCCCCTCCTGCCACCTCTCTCCCCAAGCCAGGAAATGCCAGGAGCCTCTTTGGGAGTAGCCCAGAGGCAGGCAAATGTGGCCGAGGGCGGGGCTGGCCCACAGCCCAAGGGGCAACGAGAGGCTTCTGGTGCCAACAGAGAAGGCCCTGGCCCTTGACCTGGAGCCACAGGTCTCCTCCTGCCTCCCTATCCTCAGACTATGATGCCCAACTCAGGTGCCCGGAGTGCAGGCCCCAGAGGCCCTCATGGCCTCAGCAGCACATGCTGTCCGGCATAGGTGTGGTCACCACAGGCCCAGGTGGCTGAGCAGCTCGGTGCCACCCACTGTGCGGGTTCCAGAGCGCACACAGCCTGGAGCTGGGCACGAAGGCAGGTACTCACTGTGACGAGGATGGGGGGAGGCGCCCTGAGTACAGGCTGTCAACCCAGGCCCAGGGATTCTGGGCTAGAGGCACCCCCGACGCCAGCCTCCACCCTGGCATACCCCTGGCCGGGAGAGGCAGGCAGTCCCGCAGGGAGCTCCCAAGTTAAGGACTTGGAGGGAACTCGTCCTGGTAAGCCCTCACCCGGGTCCTGTTGGGGCCTGGGTCTGGGCCTGCCTCCACCACCAGCCAGCTGGGCGGCCCCGCGCGCGCCTCCGACACCGTCCACTTGGAAGAGGGCCGCTTCTCCACCTCCACGCGGAGCGAAATTCTTCCCACAAACCCCGGCAAAGGCCCGCCCAGCGTCTCCGCCAGGGTCCAGGGCGGGAACGTCCCTGTGCATCTCTGCCGCCGGTGGCTCAGGGACTGAATGAATGAGTGAGGGGCTGTTTGAGCCCAGGCGAGCACATATCTGGGTGGCGGCTCCGTCCCAGGTGTCTCTCCTTTTCGCCCCCTCTCTCTAAGCACGTCCTCAGGTGAGGACTGAAAAAGAATAAAGGAAGCGCCTCCTGCTCCAACGACCCGAAGGACCCCACACCAGAGCAGTGTCACCTGGGGGGGGGGGTGGGGCGGGACGGAGGCTGCGAGATGCCTCCGATACCAGGTGTCAAATGACCAGGAAAACAGAAGGGGAGCCGAGCCCCACTGAACCCCGTCTGCCTCCCCCCTGCTGGGCCAGGTCTGCTCTCTGGGGCCAGGGAGTCACCTGAACCCGCTCCCCCTCGCGTGCCCTCCAAGTGCCTGAAGGTGGGGTCACCTTTGCACCGAGTCGTCTAACTTGGTTCCCAGACAGGTTCCCACGGGTCATGCCCTTCCGAGCACAGACAGGAAGGCTCAGAAGGAAGAAGCGAGGGCTCCGGAGCGGGGCGTCACCTCCTGACCGATTCAGGAAGCCCTCTGACTTTATGTGCGGGGCGGGGCAGGGACACGATCAGACCCCTCACTTCTACAAACGGGGAAAACAACACCTTCATAAAAACATTGAGAAGCACACGCCCCCACCCCAGGGGTTCGGACTTAGGTGTCCCGTCCGTCCATTCAGGCGGCAGCTAAGTGATGGACCCAGAGAGTCAGAGTCCTTGGGTTCGGTCCCAGCGTCACCCGTATGTGCTGTGTGGCCCTGGAGAAGCGAACGGACATTGCTGTGCTGTTCTCTCTGGAGAAGGATGATGGCACCAGCAGCCGTGAGTGCATTTTCAGGAGCATCAGCGGCCCTGCCCACCACCCAGCGCCAGCTGCTGGCTATTACTGCCAGGGTCTTATTCCTTTGCCAGTGGATGCCAAGTCACAGCACCTACCTGACAAACTGGTCATGTGTTACCAGGGTGAGCTGTCCCCCCACCTCCCATATCCGTAAGCGATGATGATGAGGGGGCGCTGTGCTCAGGCCGCCGCAGGGTCGGCCTCACTGACCTCTCCCAATGGCTCCAGGATGTCGACAACATCGTTACTCCCATTTCACAGATGAGGAAATAGAGGCTCACAGCTTCAGTAACCAGCCCAAGGTCACACACACACACACACACACGTAAGGAGTGACAGAGGCAGGACTGGAACCCGAGTCCCTCTGGCCACCGAGGTCAGTCTCCGTCACCAGTGCCCCGTCCTTCAACCAGCTCCCTCCCTCGGCTCCCCACCAGCTTCCTGAGCAGAGGAGGCCCAGCCTGGTCCCCGGGACAGAACTGCCTGCAGTTTCTGGAAGGTGGGAGGTGGAGCTCTCCCGCTTCTCACCGAGCTCTCTGCCCTCATGCCTCTGGCGCCTCTCCCCTCCAGGGGCCACAGGGACCCCAGCTGCATCCCCTCGGGTCCCCTCAGGACCACCCTGGCAGCTGGTGCCCGGGCTTCCTGTTGGGTTCTCTGCCTCTGCTCGTGAATGGTTCCACGTGATCTACATATACAGACCCAGCCATTTTGGACGTGGGCCCTGGTGCGTGTCATCACGGAGCCAGCAGTGCGTCCCACCCCCTTATGGCTGGCCAAGCTGAGCCTGGCTGCAAATGGCTTCTCCTGTCTGGGGGGAGGAGGAAGGAGAGGGGGAGGGTCAAAGCCCCGACTTGCCCTCCACAGCCGAGGAGAGATCTTATCCTTAATTGCCAACTGGCTGCCTGCCATGCCTCCTCTGCGGCCCAGGCTCTACGCCCAGTTCTCCCTTTCGCTTCAGGAACAGGCTTCCCTCGCATCCTCCCTCCCCTCCCCTCGGTCCTCACCCGGCTGCTCTGTCCCCTGTCGGTGCGGCTGGGTGCAGACGGCAGAAACCTGGGGAGAAAGCCCAAGAGCTAGAGGAGAAGGGTGGGGCAGGAATGGATGCTCCTTCCGCTCGCTGCTGTCCCAGGGGTAGGAGCTACCACTGTCCCCATTCCACATACAGGGAAACTGAGGGTCAGAGAGGTTGTCCCACATGGCTCACCGAGTGAGTGGCAGGTGCAGACTTTAAACCGAGGCCCTATGACTTGATTATGCCTGAAGTAGGATAAGAAGTAAGACAAGAGAAAGGAGACCAGCCAGGCTGGTGTGGCTCAGTGGTTGAGCGTCAGCCCATGAACCAGGAGCTCAGTTTGATTCCTGGTCAGGGTGCATGCCCAGTTTCAGGCTCAGTTCCCAGTGGGGGGTGTGCAGGAGGCAGCCGACTAATGCTTCTCTCTTCATTAGTGTTTCCCTCCCTCTCTCTGAAATCAATAAAAACATATTAAAAAAAAAAAAGTGAGAACAAACATGCGTCAGGACCTGGCTGCGTAACTCACAGGGCCCAGTGCAAAGCGCAAGCCCAGGGCCCTTCAGAACCGTGAGTCACTCCAAGTCAGCCGCAGCGGAGAGGGAGCCAAGCATGGGGCCCTTTTGAGCAAGTGCCCAGGCCACAGGCCCGTGAAGCCAGCCCTGCCGGTGCCCTTATGTGACAGTGCGGGCGGCCCCGTCACGTCCCACCACCCAGCCTCCCTGGGCCCGGAGGCGCGCGTGCCCCAGCCCTAAGTGGTCCCCGCGGAGCCACCAGCCCCTTGCCGGCCTCGGTTCACCAGCCATCCAGGCTTCGCGCGGCTGTGGCATCCCCAGGGCCCTGGCCCACATAAGGTGGTGTGACTTCAGGGGGAGGGCGGCCCTGCACAAACACACAGGGACACAGTGGCTGCGAACCAACAGCCTCTTCTTCCAGGGGCGGCGGGAGGCCCCGTGGCAGGTGGACTCAGAACCGGGCCTGGGGGGCAGGGGAGGCTCAGGTGTGTGTGACCTCGGGCAGCTCACACTCCTCTCTGAGCACCAGCGTCTCCCTCCGAATGGACGGTTCCTGTGGGGCGGGGTTACGAGGAGGGTGTTGCATTCCTCAGGTGTTGGGATGGGAGCCCAGGGGGGTCCCCACAGACACGGAGGCGGAAAGGAGAGGCGGAGGCGGTCGCTCACACGCAGGAGCAGCTGGACGCTCCAGATGTCTTTATTGAGGGTCCAGCACAGCATGACAGTCGAAGGCATGCAGACAGGGTGACAGGGCCCTGGCCTAGGCTTGCCTCAGACACACAGGAGGGGGCGGCTTTAGAGAAAGACCAACACCAGGACCGACGCCAGGGAAGGGCAGGGCGGGCTGGCAGTGGGGAAGGCGAGCCGAGGGAGGGGCAGAGGCCAAGGTCGAAGGGGTCACCTGGCCTCCGCTATTGCACGCCTCTGGCCACCGGCCAGGAAGTACAGTATTGCAACTCGTCTCCTCTCGCCCGAGGCTTCCCCTTCTCAGACCCCTGAGCCCGGTGGGCAGACAGACCCCTTCCCTGTCTGTCTGCCCAGCAGCATCATTGAAAACAAACGGACGAGGGAGACAGAGAAACCAAAGATAAAAAAACCAAATGCCCCCTCAGTCAAGGACACAGGGAAGGGGGGAGGCGAGGGTGAAAGAAGCTACAGAGAAGCCCCTGGAATCCCCCCACAACTGGGGCGTGGGGTGGGAGGTAGAACCCCAGTCTGGGGTGGGGTTAGTGGGGCAGTGACCCCGAGGGCACCTGGCCTTGCACAGGCCACTGGTCCACAGGAAAACACCCCTACAGGGAGAGTCCGGCCTGGGCCCACCCAGCTGGACGGGCGGTTCCAGGCACACTTTTCCTGGGACATGCCACACGCGGCACGTACAACGCGAACAGGGAATCGAAGGGAAGGGGGTCCTGGGGGAGGGGCAAGGCTTGGGGAGACAGCCTAACGAAGACAGACCACCAATAGCACGTGCACTACACACACGGGTACAGCATGTAGGAATATAGATGCTCTATGCGCATGTACATCTCTTCAATCACAACAGAACGAAACGTCGGAGCCGGAAGCTCCGGGCCCCAAGGGTCACTGAGGTTTTCCATCAGTCCTGTGCCAACAAGTCTTGCCCAGCGAAAGGTCCTTGCCTGGGTTCCAGAGCTGCCCTAAGCCTCTGGCTGTCTGTCTGTCTGTCTGCCTGTCCCTCTCACGTTGCTGCCGCCTTAAGAGAGGGTGAGGACTTCGGCCTGGGCATAGTTGGACGAGAGAGCGTCTTGGCAGGTCTCTGTGTTAAAGAGCACAGGTGTGAGACACGGGGACGCACACTTTCGGCTCAACATTGCCTTCAGGGGGCGGAGGGCAAGGAGTTCAGCAAGAGAAAGGGAGACACAAAGAATGAGACGTTAGGAGGAAGGCAGCTGCCCGCGAGGCGGTGGCTAGAGAGCTGGCCAGGAGCAGAGGGGGACAGCATGGGGACACGGGGCTCAGAGGCCCGGAAGGGCAGGGATGGGTCAGAGTCCGGGCTGGGTCCCTTCATCACCGGGTGATGTGATGGCTCAGCTCCATACCTGCTCAGGACAGAGGGACCACTAGCCCAGGAGAGAGGGACCCAGCCCTGCAGCCCGGCACAAGGCAGTGGGGGACGCTCCTGCTTGGCCCGCCACCCCTGAGCCAGCACCCGGTTGCTGCCTGCCCCCTTAGCCCCCCCTCCCCTCCCCACCCGGCTCCATCTGCCACCACCACCGGGGCCCGCCCATTGTTCCCTGGGGCTCAGCCATGGCACACCCAGCCCCCTCCTGCATCAGGCAGGCAGAGTCCCAGGGCTGGAGGCCGCATGCTGACAGGCGGGCTGGGGAGCGTGAAAACCGTTGGTCCCAGCTCACAGCCTCCCGCTCAGAAGCCCTGGGGCTGAGAAGTGGCCTCCAGCCCCGATACAAACTGTACCAACTGAGTGTAAGGTTAACAACTCCCAGGCTGCTCCCCTGCTCTGCAGGAGGCTGGGCCCAGCTGTGGAGGAAAGGCTTCTAGAAGCCAAGGAACAGGTACAGGTCCAAGTCGAGATCCGAGGTGAAGAGCACTGGGCTGTCAGATTGTGGGGGAAGGGCGAGGAGGGAGGCTGGAGCCTGGGCCCGCCTGGGGCCCTGCAGGCAGCCGGAGGCCAAAGTGCTGAGAGCTAGAGGGGCAGACACCTGCTGCTCTCCATTAGCTAGGCAGGCGCTGGGGCAGGGTCTCCCCTACAGAAGCCAGGGGCCAGGAGGGACGTGGGGGAGCCCCCCTCCCGAGGCACTAGGGGCTCCAGCCTGGCACTCCTGCCTCCCGTCGCCCAGGGACATCTGTGCCCACCACCGGGGCGCCGTGAGCATGCCCATCCCCGTGGGAGGGAAGGGGGCGGTGGGTGCCGTGGAAACTTGGGCTCCTGACAACGCGGGATGGCTGCCGCAGAAATAGCCGCCTCGGCTCCCTGAACCAGAAGCGCCAGGCCGAGGAGAAAATAAACCGGACGCCCAGCTCGTCACGTCCCCGTCAGAGCCAGGCCCGGTGCCAGGGAGCCCTGCAGGGCAGGACCCAGCCATCCCCGCGAAGGAGCGGCTGGGCCCTCGCACTCGGCACCCAGGGAAAAGGTCCCTCTCTCTGTCCCTTAAAGGGACCTGCTCCTGTGGATCCCCTGTGTCTTCTCCACTCTTAGGGGGACACTTCCCTGTGAGAGAGAGTGGGAGGCAGGCCCCCGAGACCACAGCAGGGCTGGGCTCTCCCAGCCCCCACAGGGAACTGACCTTCTGGAAGGCGCACCCCGAGCCTGCCCAGGGCTGGAGACACCACCGAGTGGGGTGCTCCCGTGCTCTGGATGAGCTTCCCTTATCTCCCATCAGCCTTCGGGGATTTTCCCAGCGTCCTCCGAACCCTGTCGTGCCATTCCCATCCTTGCCCACCCTGCAAGCAGCTCACTGGGCCCTTCCTTAGTCACTCCGTCAACCAAGTTGCATAATCTGACTCTAAAAATTGCCAGGCGCACGGCTCCCCGTCAGCTCTCATGCCCATCAGGTGGAACAGGAAGCCCTGGGCTGCGGCCCCTGGGCCCTGGGCTGGCCCTGGCTGCGGAGGGCCGTCCTGAGGGCCCTGCTCTGCTCACTGCTGGGAATGGGCCCTGCGGTTCACCCCCTGCTTTGCCCCCTGGCAGTGCAGGGTGTCTGTGCCAGGGCAGCCCTGCCAGAGTGGCGGGCAGGGTAGCTCTGTCCCCACACTACCCCTCAGCTGCCCCTGCCAAGGTGCAGCCCTGCTCACACAGTGACTTACAAACCTGTTGTGGCCCTGGCTCGTTAGGTAAATGAATACACGTAATTAGAGAAATTAGATGAGTCTCCGGTTCTGGCAGCAACACAGAGCGCGAGGCTGGGTGGGAGCGAGGCGCGTGAGGCGGCGGAGGGGGAGGGGAGGCAACAGCTTGGAAGCAGAGGAAAGCAGGGTGGCGAGGGGGCCGAGGCGGGGGCGCAGATGGGGTGTGGGTGTCCCCCGGAGGGGAGGGGCTCCCCGCACCCCAGGCCAGAGCTGGAGAACAGCGTCTTCTAGGGTGGTCACTAGCAGAGATGCTCACGGGACAGCCTTATCCCTTGCTGGTCTGGGTGTGGGATCGACAGACAGACAGACAGACAGAGACACTGGTTGCCAGCTGTTTGGTTACTGGTTGAAGGCCACAAGGAATGGAGATGTATTTGATTAAGGTGGGACCCTGTGGGGGAGAGCGGGGCTCAGAGACACAGGTCCTGGGGGTGCCGCCCGTTCAGCCCAGGGTGGGGGGCCCTGAGAGCAATCCCCTCTGCCCTCAGGCCCAAACCTGAGCATTGTGGGGAGCTGGGTGCTGTGGAGGAGAGGCTCATGGGCCCGAATTCCCCGGCATCCACCCGGCTCCCTGAGGCCCCAGGCGCGGGCCCAGGGGCAGGAGGGCCGGTGCAGCTAAGGGGCCGAGTGTCCAGGCGGCGGGCTGGTGAGGGGGTGTGGGGGGAGGGAGAGCACGAGCTTTCTCGGAGAGTAGGGCGAGCTGTATCGGGGGGCCAGTGGAGACAGCCCCAGACCGGCTCCGGCTGCCGTGGCTATGTTGCTTAGGCTCCTGGACTTTTCACAGCCTTGGTGGAGAAAAGGCACAGGGTCAGAGGGCGCGCTGCTCCCCCCACCCCGGAGCGGCTCCACAGCCTCGCCTCGAACTCCAGGGGACCCTGCAGGGCAGGCGGCCCAGCTGGGCAGAGGGGCTGGCCCCGGGGAAGGCGCCCTGAGGATGGGTTCCAGGGCCACACTCCCAGCTGACCTCTGCCCTGCGCTGTCCCCAGCGAAGGTCCCCTCCAGCTGCATGAGGATGCAGCGCCCCCTTTCAGAAGCCCTGGGCGGCACCGCGCCCTTCTCCAGGCAGTCCTCACTCTGATGCCGGGCAGCTACAGGCTCACCATGGAGCCTGAGGGGTCGGAGGAGGCCTGTCCGTGCTCTCCTGGTCCTCCGTGAGCCCCGTGCGGAGCAGGGAGGGCAGCGGGCCTGGCGCAGGGAAAGTTGCCGCGAGTGCGCGGCTCGGCCCGTTTCCTGGCAACCCACCTGTTCCCGCTGGAAGGTCACTCTAATTGGCTGAGTTACACGCTTGTTGCCAAGAGGCAGTGTGGAGGCATCTTGAAGACAGAGCAGCCGGGCCTCAGAGCACCCAGGCCCCGAGGGCGCAGTGCGGCGCCTTCCCCAGGGCCACCCGCTCCCCACACCTCACGGTCCCTCCTCCCCCGTTACTCCACTGAGCCCCTCCCGACACCGGGGGACAAGCAGGGACGCTCAAGTCCTCCACGGGGTGGGTGCCTGTCCTTGTGTTCTGGGCTGGCCACTCAGTGAGCTGCAGCCAGAGTAGCATCTGGGTCTGACCAGGGCGCAGTGGAAGCCACTGCCTGCCGGGGTGGAGAGCAGAGGGGGCCACTTCCAGGGCCAGAGGATTGGGCACACAAGCGCCAGGGGTGACCCTCGGAGGGACACAGGAGAGGGTGCAGCAGGCTGAACACAGCCATCTGGGCCATCTCCTTCCAGCTGCCGGGTCACTCCTGTTTCTGACACCCAACAGGACTTATGCTGACATCCACCCCTCGGGGCCCGGTGAGGGTCAGGGGACCCCGGGGAACAGTGGCCCTTGGAGGGCCGGGAACAGGGCCTGGGAAGGTGGCTCTGGAGGCCATGTGGGCTGGACAGGCCAGGGGACATCCTTGCGGGGACAGGCTAGCCCTGCAGCAGGCACTCTCCCTGCCTCACTGGCCTGGGTTTGGGGACAGTGAGAAGTGTTGGGGGGACTGGGCTGGGTAAGAAGTGGCCCAAGAACCAGGGCAAGGCTTTGTAGGGGGATCAGGGTTGATTCTGAAACTAGGCGGGCGTGTAGGGAGATTAGGCCACAGGACAGGGAAGAAAGACAGACAGACACACACACACACACACAGACACACACACACACAGTGACCAGGGCCCGGGCAGAAGCACCTGGTCCTGAGACCCCTGGTCCCCAGCCACTGCTGGCCCTGGGCTGTCCTTCATCACTCCCAACCTCCCCCACCGGCAGCCAGGAGCCCCGGCTCCACCCCCACTTCTGCCGGGGCAGGGCCGTGCGGGTCTGGGCCTGCTGATGGCGCTGCAGCCTTCCTGACGGGAGGCCGTGGCTGCCTCTGTGCACTTCCAACCCTTCAGAACACACCTAGGAGCGGAGTTCTACCCTGCCCGCCCCCTGCCCTGCCCGCCCCCTCCAGGTCACCCTCTGGCTCTACTTAAGTCACATCCTGGGCCTGCAGAGCTGGGTCCGTCCCTCTTGGGCTCCAGGCCCCCAAAAGGCAGGATGAAGGAGGTGGGCCTGTGTCAGGGGACCTCACACTGGCACCCCGTCTTCCCCCGACTCCTGCGCGTTGTTGAACTACTTACTTGGGGGAGCCTTAGCTGGGTCTAAGGGAGGCCAGGCCTGAAGGTCACAGCAGGCACCAGCGGAAGAGAAGTGACAGATGGAGGGGAGGGGCAGGGACCCCTGCTCCCATGAACCCCTACTCCCAGGCAGCACTCGTCTTCCCTGTGGGCTCTGGGGTACGGCCTGGGGATGCTGTGGGCCTTTCTAAGGAACTCGGGCTGGGAGGTCAGGGCACCCATCCTAAAAGTTGGGGTGCATCCAGGGAAGAGGAGATGATGGCCTCGGGGGAGGAGGGGACTTCAAATTTTGTGGGGGGCACTGGAGGATCCCCACCTGCCCAGCCTGGGGAGCCATACCTTTCCGGACACTACCGTCGGCGCAGGCGTAGTCCCCGGCGCTGAGCAGGAAGCAGGCGGCCGCCTTCTTGTTTCTGTCTCGGGTGCCAGACCGCCGCAGGGCCCGGCGCTCCTCCGGGGAGGGGGCGGAGGCCAGGGGCTGGGTGAGGCCTGCCCCCTCCTCATCCGACAGCATGGCGTTGGCATCTCCGTTCTGCTTGGAATCTAGGGGTTCAGACAGAAAGCGTGTGCTTAGTGCTGTCGGGGCCTTCCTCCCTGGGGTCACTTCTGCAACCTGAGGAGGGACCAGGGAGTGGGCCTGTCCTGGGGGCAGGAGGCAGGTGCTGGCTTCCTTCCCAGGCTTGGCCTTGCATCTTTCCTGGATGATGGGGCCACAGATGCCCTAAGCAAGGACCCCCTCCAGGTGGTGCACTGCCTTCTCCTTCGGTCTGGCTCAGGCTGCCCCTGAGGAGCGTGGATCCCCTC
>PVJC01044324.1:0-14153 GCA_004026665.1 Murina feae
TTTGTGCTCCCTCAGCTGCTCTGGTGCTCTCTCTCCTCATGCTTCTGCACTTTGCACCAGGAATCCCAGGGCCCCGTATTTACCTGAAAAATCCCTCCTGGTCATCCTGCAAGGGGCAGCTCATTTGGAAATCTACCCCTTACTCTCCCGACTGGATTACTTTCAAGGATTCGCTGTCTCTATGGCGCCATCAGTAGTTCCTACTGCATGGTATTAGAGTTATGTGCTTGATTGTCTCCCTCCCCACCTTAGCGTTTCGAGAGTAGAAACTGTCCTTTGGCTCCCTGAAATAGTATACCTAGCCCCGTACCTGGCAGCCTGTTGGTTTTGAGTAAATGTTCTTTGAATAAGAGAATAAGTTGATAGAGGAAAATCAACATAAGGAAAAGTTGGTATCCTACAAATAGGCATGAACATGGCTTTCTCCGTGACATTTGGTTTCAAGTAGATTTAAGTAACATTGAAGAAGCCACACACAAACACTTACTGTGTGCCAGGCACTGTGTGCGCCCCTAGAAACGCAGGGATGACGGCCTTGGTCATTGCTTTCAGAGGCCTCACAGGCGGAAGCTGAGTGGCTTAATCACAGAGCAGGATGTTAGCAAGCATTTCATTTTTATATTCTATCACCATGTCACTTCCGGGAGTAGTGGATTCTTTTACAGGTGTTCTCAAACTACGGCCCGCGGGCCACATACAGCCCGCCCCCGAGGACATTTACCTGGCCCGCCGGGCGTTTTTGCCGCCTTGTTTTTTTACTTCAAAATAAGATATGTGCAGTGTGCGTAGGAATTTGTTCATAGTGTGTTTTTTTTTAACTATAGTCCGGCCCTCCAATGGTCTGAGGGACAGTGAACTGGCCCCCTGTTTAAAAAGTTTGAGGACCCCTGCTTTAGAGGGTCCACAAGGGTGTATTCTCTCATCTTTAGTAACCTCGCAGGTACCACCTGATTTTCCTCTTTGCATGTCTCCAAAGGAGGTGCTAGAACTTACCAGAATAAACCCAACAAGTTGCAGGCTTGACAGAAACGTGATTGGCCCTGCGTGGGGGTAGGCTTGCTGTCCACTGGGCGGCTGAGACTGTCCCCAGAGAAAGGGAGAAGCTGCCTACATTCCTAAAGCGCCTGGGTGGCCTGGGAGTCTTACCTTCAGACTTCCCATCCTGTCGCTTCCATGAGCCTGCCGTTGGCTCTGAGTTCCAGGGCAGCTCTCAGGTAGCCTCTCGCGGGGACCCTTCGTCAGTCCCTGGGTCCTGCTCTTGGTTCAGAGGATGTAGCCACCATGCCTGATGCTGCCTGTGACATTTCAGTCTGCTTAAAAGCGGTGAGTCGGTCTGTTCCAGGAACGTGGAATTTCCAAAAAGACTGTGCCCTCACATAAAGCAGGCCGTGGGGTAGGAGAAGGTAGTCCATAGCTCCTGGCAGGTGCTCCTTGGTTGATGGGTGAGCTTGGCGCCCCCTAGGGTGCAGTGGAGGGGAACTCCAGTTCATCTCACCTACTCTTTCAGGCTTTGGTGGTTTAATTTTGTTTGTTCCTTTTGTTTTAGGAGTTTAGAATGGAAATGGACTATAAGCAATGGATAGTTGACTTCGTTAACCAGTCATTACTTCAGCTCAGCACCTGTGATGTAGAGAGTAAGCGCTACGAGAGGACGGAATTTGCAGAGCACCTGGGAGAGATGAACCGCCAGTGGCAGCGGGTACACGGGACACTAAGCAGAAAGGTGTGCTCGTGTGTCACAGTCCGACGTGAGGTTTGGCCTCTGCAAAACACCATGTTCGGGAAAATTTTAAAAGATGTTCACATCGTTAATTTACAGTGTAGTCTGATAGTCATCTCATTAATAACCCTTAGTAACCCTGTGTTTTAGCATTCTCCATAGAGTATAAAATAGCTCTTGTGTTTCTTTGGAGATTGCTTAGTGGGAAATGGAGGTAAGCAAGTGAAGAGGAGAAATTTTTATTTGAGAAAATGTCTAGTATTCTGTGAGGCTACTAACTGGTCAGAGATTCTGACATTTTCTGTGAAAGTAGATGTTCAAAAGTGGCTAAGTATTTCAGTTTGGGAAAGATTATAACAAGGAAGAAAAAGGTATGTGACCTTTTAGTAGATTTTTATTCCATGACTCTGAAAAAATGAAGAGAACTTATTCCTGGAAAATATTTAATCTTTGTATATAATTGATAGGGTCAGTCTGTTGATTTCTTTATTGCGGAGGAATGCCCACAAATTGATTTAAACAATTAAAATTCAAGTATGTGAGTGAACAAAGAACATGGACAGACAGTTCACAAAAGATAAAACTATAGTTAGCAAATAAATATGGAAATATTACAACTTCAGTTAGACATTTAAAATAAACATTAATATTAGCATTAAACACTTATTTAGTTAGAAACATCTAATAAGCCTTGGGCTTTTATCTTTATTGCATTCATACATTTCAGATAATTGCTTAAATCCCATTTGGAATGCATCCAGAAAATTTCAAGAGTCATAATCATCACCTATCTTATCTCCTTACCCAGCATTCCACCTCTTACATGTTTATCTTAAGTAAATATTCCTTCAAAAAGGAAAAGACATGCTCACAAAGTATTAAATTCACAATTATTATTACAGGTGAAAGTAAAATGCCTTAATTTTCCAACTATAGAGGACCAATTAATCAAATTATATTGTGTCCATTCAGTGGAATATTGGGAAGCCTTTTAAATTAATAAAGGCATATGTCATGACAAGCAAGTGCCCATGAAATATTGGGAAGTAAATACAAAACTTTTTATATATGTATGCATATGTAAATATATAATACTGTGTGTGTGTGTATATGTGTGTGTGTGTGTATATATATACACACACGCATATATTATAATATACACATATATTATAATATTGAGTATCAGCAACATGATTTTATTTTGTTCAGATATGATGAAACTCCAAAACAGCCAGCTTTCTTTGAAGGTTAGGTTTCATTTAAAATGTTAGAATTTTTTTAAAGGGGGATTTTAATTCTATTTCCTGATTTATGAATTTTTATTACAAAAGTTATTGGGAAACCTTATACTTACCAAAAATCTCAGAAGAAAATATGTCATCCTACTTAAAACATACCATGACATTTACTTTTTAGAGCATATGGTTTAAAATAAGAAATTGTCTCGTTCATAACTTGTAGATGCAACATTTAGAACAGCTTTTGGAAAGTATTAGTGAGAATGAAAACAAAATACAGACTTTGAACAACTGGATGGAGGTGCAAGAGGAGCGACTGAAAACTTTGCAGAAACCGGAAAGCGTGGTCTCGGTGCAGAAGACTCTCCTGGACTGTCAGGTGCGTGCCACACGGCACCTGCCAGCACAGGGCCAGGGCCTTCAGTCCACAGGTGGGGCCGGCCGTGGTCGTTCTCGGGACTCCCCTCAACCCCCTGTGTTTACTTTATTATGCCAAAGAGATAGCTATCCAGGGTGTGGTATTTCTTAAATATATCTTTATTGAATTTATTTTGAGAGAGAGAGGAAGGGAGAAAGAGATAGAAAGTTTTGTTTTGTTAATTCTTACTTGACGATATGTTTCGTTGAGATTTTGTTTTTTAAGAGAGTGGAAGGGAGAAGGAGAGGGGAGAGGGGAGAGAGAGAGGGAGAGAGGGAGAGAGACATCGATTGGTTGCCTCCCATGTGCACCTTGACCCGGACGGGCCAGAGATTGAGCCTGCAACTGAGGTATGTGTCCTTGACAAAATTGAACCCAGGACCCTTCGGTTTGCAGGCTGACACTGTCCACTGAGCCAAACCAGCAAGTGCAGTGGTGTGTTTTTTTTTTATGGTAAACAGAACCAAATATTTACGTAGTTGTTATTATTGGGGGGGGGGGGGGGCTTTTTTTTTTTTTTAGCTTTATTGTTGAAAGTATTGCATATATCCCCTTTTTTCCTCCCATTGACGCCATCTAGCCCGCCCCACCCCCTCCCCAGGCCTTCACCACACTATTATCTGTATCCATGGGTTATGCATATATATTCATACAAGTTCTTTGGTCGATAACGATACATATTTATTGTTATTCTTAAGAGGTTTCACTATTACTCCTAAGGAAAAAACGTTCAAAGGGAATTTTGAATGTGATGTCTTTTTAAATTGTTACGTCTTTTTAAAAATGCATCAAATATTCACAAAATTACTCTGAAGATTCACCGGTTTGAGTATTTTATTCTGTTTCTTCAGAGGAAAGGACTCTCTTTTACCTACTGTGTAACGTGTTCTAAAGGACTGCTCGTCCCTTGGAACCGCTGTCCAAACCCCATTTGGCATGAGGTCTGGGATGAGGTCCTGCCCTTGTGTGTTGAGTTGCCATTTACCAGGTCACATAATCTCTGAGGTGCCCTAGCCCAGATGTAGATTATTCCTCCATACGCACTGCCCAGCTGTGCCACTCCTGGAACACACTCAGCTGTCCCTGGGGCTGCCCACGCCCGCCCCTGCTGCGCAGAACCCGAGCACACTCACCTGGCCGCAGCTCTGCTTGGAAGGTTACAGAACAATAGGGGCCATGCTGTGTGAGCAGCGACACCACTCACTATACGAGAGCTTTGCAAGCCCCGTTTTCTAACCAGCCGCTTCCACTTCAGAATGTTGGCAGCCCCCTCAGGTCCCACCTCCCTTCTGCCCGGAAGCCTGCAGTCCACAGCTCAGTGCTGCCCTGCCCCCAGAGGCCACCCGGCTTCGCCTGAGTTCCAAGCTCTGTGCAACATGGAATATCGTCACTGTTTTCCAGATGGGAAAGGGCCGACCTGGGAGTTTGATGACTTAAATGCCTGGTCCAACAGCCAGGACAGGGTGGACTTGGGTGGGCACTACGCTGCTGGCCTCTTTGCCATGTACCACGATGATAAAGACTTGTTGCCTGGACTCTTCTCAAATCTAGATCCCTCTAGTAATTGAAATCATTGTAAAAGTTCATACTGTAATCATGTCCATTTATATCGTAATTATTCATTATAAAAACTGAGGAGTGTTATGATGAAGGTCTTTGGTGTAGTGTTAATTAATTATATACTCTCAGGTCATTTTTACTTGAGAAAACAAACTCCTGTCTCTTATGCCTTATTGTTTTGTGATATTGCACATATGAAAAGGGTCTTCTTTTGCCCTCTAGGATATAGAAAATCAACTTGCAATGAAATCCAAAGCACTGGATGAGTTGCGACAAAGCTGCCTGACTTCGGAGAGTGGGACGGTGCCACTGTTAGAAGACACAGCATCCAGAATCGACATGTTATTTCAAAAGAGCAGCAGTGTTATCAGCCAGGTACTAGGAGTCATTTGAAGGGCACTATTTCTCTTCACATATTCGTCTTTTATCTTTTTGTTGTTGTTGTTCTTGTTCTTGTTTAATCGTGGAGACTTGCTCCAGACCAAAAGCTGAAAACTTGCTGAGAACATTACTGAAATGAAGTAAAGAAAAGCATTTCCAGACCTTCCCCACCCCCCCTTTTTTTTTTGCACTGGATAATTAGAGGCAAAACCGCCGATTCCAACATGGGCAATCAAGAAGTCTACTTGGTTATCTTTGTTTTGTCTCATGTACTCACAGACAAAAACGTCTTCATCCCCCAAACCAAGCAGAGCATCTGGCAATGTGTCCTGGCCAGACCCCCAGGAGTAGCTGTGAAGCAGCAACTCAGATCCCCACAGCCAGGGAGGTGCCTCAGGAGGAGACCAGGCCTGCCTGGAGCAGTCTCTCTTAAGCTAGAAGCATAGTCAGCACAGGGAGAACTCCACAGGTGGGGAGAAACAGGCCATGTGGGGAGGAGAGAGAAGAGAAGAAGAGTGAGGACATCCAGTCATTTTACGAAAGGCACGTCAGAGTCTGCATTTGCCCCTTCCCGGAGGAGAGCACTGAAAGAGAAAGGACAGGCACCTCTAGACTTGCCACCTTGACGTCCCCCCACAAATGGAGGGAGGAAAGTGTGAATACCAACCAGTTATAGGTGTGTCCATATTTCCCAGATAGTCCAAGTGGATTATTTATCATCTACTAAAGTCTACATTTAACCACTTGTCCCAAGAGGGAGTTGGGGATAACCTGTGTGAATGAAATCCATAGGTGACCCTCAGTTTCATTCCTTCCCGGGAACCCAAGCAGGAGAATAGGGGTTGAGGTACACATACCTGTGTGTGAGGCATTTGTTAAACATGTCTTTTGGGGGCACGAGGCTCCTGCCGAGGATACAGAGATACACAAGAAAATAGATGGGTTCTTCTCGTAAAGAGTTCCCAAGTTACTGGAGGAAACACATGAGCAGATAATTATAACACAATAAATTACAATGTAATAAAAATGTAGAGGGGAAAAATATTAGATACTGCATGTAAAAAGCCTACAGATAGTACTAGCATAAGGATAGACATGTAGAGAAATGGAATAGAACTCAGAGTCCTGTAATAGACCTTCATGTTTATGGTTAATTGATTTTTTACAAGGATACAAAACAATTTTAGTGGGAAAATGCAATGTCTTCAAAAAATTGTACTAAGACAATTGGATATCTACATACCAGAGAATGAAGTTACATCCCTACATTCACACCACATACAAACATTAACTCCAAATGGATCAAAAATATAAATCTAAGATATAAACTACAAACTTAAAGAGAAAACATAGCTGTGAATCTTCATGACTTCGGATTAGGCAGTGGTTTCGTAGGTAGGACATCTAAAGCTCAGGCAATACCCCCCGTCCCAAAAACAAACAAACAGACAAGTTGGACTTCTTTAAAATTAAACACTTAGGTTTCAAAGGACAGAGCACAAAATGAGAGAAAATATTTGCAAATTATGTCTGACAAAAGACTTGTATCTAGAATACATAATGAATTATTATAACTCAATAATGAAAGGACAAATATCCAAATGATAAAAATGAGCAAATAGTCTAAGTAGACATTTCTCTAAAGAAGATACACAAATGGCCAATAAACACATGAAAAGATGCTCCATATGACTGATATCAAGGAAATTCAAACCAAAACCACAGTGAAATACCACTTCATACCTACTAGATAGCTTGAACAAAAAGCAGGATGATAGCAAGTACACTGAAGGCAAATGTAAAATTGTGCAGCAACTTCAGAAAAGTCTGGCAGTTCCTCAAATGGTTAAGCATAGAGTTACCATATGACTCAGCATTTCCACTTCTGAGTACCTAACCCAAGAGAAATTAAAACATATGTCCACGTCAGAAATGTGTACACAAATGTTTGTAGAAGTGTGATTCATAATAGCCAAAATGTCCGTCGACTGATAAATGGATGTGATATGTTCCTACAATGGAGTATTATTCAACCACAAAAAGGAACGAAGTCCTGATACATGCTACAACATTGATGGCCTTGTTATATGATTCCATTATGTGAAGTATCCAGAATAAGCAAACCTATAGTGATGGAAAGTAGATTACTATCTGGAGGAGGTTTTGGGGGGAAGAATGAGGAGTGACTGCTAATGGGTATGGGGTTTCTTTGGGGGATGATGAAAATATTCTAGAAATAATTACAGAGTAAAACATCATTTTTGTTTGTTTTTTAATATATTTATTGATTTTAGAGATGAAGAGAGAGGGAGAAACATCAATGATGAGAGAGAATCATTGATTGGCTGCCTCCTGCACACTCCCTACTGGGGATTGAGCCCACAATCCAGGTATGTGCCCTTGACCAAAATCAAACCCAGGACTCTTCAGTCCCCAGGCTGATGCTCTTTTATTCACTGAGCCAAACCAGCTAGAGCTAAAGCTATTGTTTTTAAATAATACAAAGGACAAAAACCTAAATCGTCCACTTGGATTCTTCTATAAACTCTCCAGAGTCAATATATCCTAGTGTTTAAGAGCAAGAACTTTGCATTCTCTGTCCGAATAAAGATTTTGGCTGCACCATTATCTTTCCTAGTGACCTAGGGCAGGCACTTAACCTCTCTAAGCCTCAATTTTCTAGTCTATAAAACGGGGACGATGATATCTGCTCTCCCTTTTCTACCTTTGTAGTGACGCCTGTGCAGCACTCAGTGACTGCCTTTCTGCTGACTATTCACCTCATGTTTTAGTATAATGAAGTTCACTCGGTGGTTTACTTACCCTCTCCCTCGGACCACACGTAGCATTTTTTCTCTGTGAAGCTGTCATTGTAATTCTAAGGGGTTACCCTTAAGAGCGCCAGAAACTACGCCAACTTTTTATGTGGAAGCCAGTACACTCCCAGATGCTGATTCTTCCCCCAGTGTTCTGTCCCGGGTGGCCCCTCCCTCAGCTGAACGCTCTCCATGCTGATCCTTCTGGGCTCAGGGCTCTTTTCCATTCGCCTGTTCTACCGTAGGACGTAGCCGTCTCTGATAGTTCTTGTTCATTGGTCTACCCTTCCCACCTTCAGTTAGTCCCCAAGCTCCTCCAGTACTTTCATATTAAAATGCCTAAGGGATGGATAGAGTCCGCAGGAAGAAAAAAAATGATGTTAGAGCCTCTTCCCGGTGAATTGCTAAATATGCTTCCCCTTTGCATACAGGTCAATGAGCTCAAAACCTCCATGCAGCCGCTCCTACAGGAGTGGAAGATCTACAATAAGCTCTCTGATGACGTGAACATGATGACTGCTCGGTTCGAGTACTGCGTGGAGCACAGCAAGCCTGTGGTCCTGTCATTGGAGGCCCTGAAGTGCCAGGTGCAGAACCTTCAGGTAAACTAGCCAGGTCTTGGCACAGCACTTTATTGGCAGGTAATCTCCAGTGGAAGCAAGTGCAGTCATGGACACAATCGCATTTGGGCTCTCAACAGGGAAGCACAAAATGGTATTTTAAGCGCCAGCATCAGAAGTATAACTTGAAATTCCAGAATGAATCACATGAGCCAAAGGAGTGAAACTTTGTCAGAGTTCACATTGAATTTTTCTTCATTTTTAATGTTCATATTATTTTGCAACGTAAAGGTTTTGGGTTTGGATGGGTTTCTTTTTTAAGTACACTTGAAAAGTTTTTGTCTCAAATTAAAAAAAAAAAAATACTTTCTCGGTTGTTTTCTTACTTACAGCTTTAATAATTTGCCCCAATCTTACCAAGGTTTGTGTTGTTATTACTGTGACACAGAGAAGGTGTTGGAAAGCTGCTGCCTTCTTTGGAACTGGCCAGGCCATTCGGAAACTAACACTCCTGCTCTGTTCCCTTAGTCTCTTCAAGACGAAGCTGAGAGCAGTGAAGGGCGTTGGCAGAAGCTCCAGGAGGTTATTGGAAAACTCAAAGGTTACTGCCCCTCAGTTGCGGAGATAATCGAAGAGAAACGCCATCACACGCACACCAGGTACTTAGTGCGTTGAGACACAATTTGAATAAAAGATCAGTTTTCGTAATGACCTGTGTTTTCGTAATGAAGTGTCTGGGCATTAGACAGTCTACCCTTAATCATCTGAGATGACTGCTTTCATACTCTTCTGGCTGTACTGTTTTGAAGGATCTAATTCATGTACGATTTCGTGTCGTGAAGGCTGTTACCCGCTCTGTTCAAACGTCTGCTATAATCAATTTGGAAATACCGTGATTACAGCCCCAGAGTAGGAGGCTACTGTTTGTCAGAATACATGCCCAGCGTAATCCTCAGGGACACCGGTGCTCCAGGCAAAAATAGACTAAGAGGCCACATGGGAGGTCTTTGCCACAGGGAACATTAGACATGGAAGAGGGGATGTTAGAATACCTCAGGGACCTGATTTGTGGGCTCGGAAAGATTCTTGATGAAGCCTGTGTGGTAGGAAGCTCCTTAAGAGGTGTGGCCCTAGTTAATTGCAAGTCTTTTATTTTATTGAATGCGATATGGAAGCTAGCCTCAAGCTGCTTTAGTGATGGGAGAGAAAGGTAAGCTACAACAGTCTGCATCCAGAGTGAGAGCAGTTCCCCTGACTCCCACTGTTATGTTAGGAATGTGTGTGGCTTTTGTATTTGGAGAATAAATTTGTCATAAACACAGTTTAAACAGGCTTCCTTAAAGACCCAACTCTATAAATAGGAGCCCCTCCCACATGGGGCGGTTTCATCAGGCGCACAGTCAGCACTTTCTCCACGTCTGCCTAAGGGACACCCATACTACAATAGATAGTCCTTGCCAATCACCAGTCTTGTCATTTTTGTTAAGAATTATAAAGTCAGGTAAATATTCAAGTTTGGACTTCTGTTTAGATATTGATGGTGCAAGTAATAAAAAAGGCACTGAACAGTGTTGTCTTAACGACCTGGGAGAGGTGTGCATTGAGCTTTTGTGCAAGAGAAAGGATGGAATCGGGGACCTGTTCATGTTGCCCTGACAGGTGGACCCAGGTAAACCACGACATTGCAGAGCAGATGCAGACAGCCCAGGGTCTGCTGCAGCTCTGGGAGGCCTATACCAGTGCTCACACTGAGGCAGTAACGAGGCTGGACCAGCAGGAAGCTAAGTACCACCAGCTTGCAAACATCAACATGTCGGGAAACAACCTGGCAGAGATCCTGACCCCGGCCCTGCGGGACATAAAGGTGGGTGCAAAGCCCATTGGGGAAGCCAAGGGGTAAGGCCCAGGGACTGGACCCAGCACAAGGACAGAGGAGTGCATGCGCAGGCTGGGTAGGACACGGGTGAGACTGGGATGTGGGGGGCTCGGGGGGCCAGGTGGAGGCTCAGAGACCAGGTCTGGGCAGCAGGGAGCTGGGTCGGGGACACCTGACACCACCTCGTTCCAAGTCTCCCCTGTTACTCCAGCAGGTAAATCTCTAAAGCCAACACCTCATGCAAAGTCTCAAAGCAAAAGTATCTCAACGGAATATGATTATCTAAGAATAATAGATGTTGAATCTCTTGCTTTAGAAATGATCGTGGAAAAAAGATAGTATGGACTCACTTCCATGTTGATAATGGCTTTTCTGTAGTTAAGTGATATGTAGACTATGTTTAAGACCTGTATCATTTCCTCTGTGGTTTTATACTGTTGTGTTGATGAAGGCCCAGAAAGTGACTACTTTCAAGTTTTAAACTGGGTGACTAGCTGCCTTCTGTATCTTCTGATACTATAGGACGAATCAAAAAGTATCGACCAATTTAATGAATATCAGGAATCCAAGAGATGTGATCTGCATTTCTGATCAGCTTCTACCTGACCTATCTTTAAGAAAGGAAACCAAAAGACACACACACACACACACACACACACACACACACACAGTATTTCCAGAGGAGACTTAAAATCAGCGTGGTTAGTGAGATTCTACAGTCTCTGCAAGTAAATCCACTTATGTCACAAAGTCTCAAAGGACAGGATTGCATTGATCCTTAAAATGCCATTAAAGACATAACACACAGGACTCGCCCAGGTGGTCTCCAGTTTCTAAAAACTAGAAGCCCCAACCGTACTGGTCAGGGGTCAGTTTTCTCCCCGAACTGACAGATTTCGGAGCAGCACCAGGTTTGTGCATCATGTAACAAAGCCACGCTGACAGTTTCAGGGCTGAAAGTCTCCCAGATGTGGAGGCAGAGGGAGCGGGGCTTTCCAGCGGTGAGAGGAGGAGGAGATGTTAGGGAATCACCTTTTCTTCTCTAGGAACTGCAGTGTGACGTGCAGAGGACAAAAGAAGCCTTTGTCCAAAATGCCGCTCGCCTGGATCGCCTCCCACAACCCGCGGAGTCCGACACGCACGCGCTCTTCTCTGGCCAGCGGCACGCCCTCCAGAGGGCTTCCTGCTTGGAAAAGATGCTGCTCATGAAAGCAAAGGAGTTGGAGGTTCATCTTCTTTTTTCATTCAAGTTGTGGTCGGGGACATTTGCCCATTGCCCTTAATCCCTTATATCCTATGAAGTGATGGTAATCCGTGCTCATTAGGGCAACTACAGAGGAAAGCTGCCCCTGAAAGCATCTGCCATTTGACATGATTCTTCAAGTAGGTGATTTCCCCATCGCATGGGGAATGGGCAGACCTTAAGCATCCTTTCTTCTTTGTGGAATGTGTTAGTTTAAGAAGTCATATATTTCATACACTGTTCAGATCTCAACAGTTATTTGGATCTCCAAGTGGGGTCATTGAGCCATAGGCCATTTTCTGGATTCTGCATTCACTTTTTTTTTTAATCCTCACCCAAGAATATTTTCCCATTGATTTTTTAGAGAGAGTAGATGAGAGAGGGAAAGACAGAAATATCCATGTGAGAGAAACACTGGATTAGTTGTCTCCTACACCAGGGCCTGGGCCGGGGAGGAGCCTGCAACCAAGGTATGTGCCCTTGACCAGAATCAAATCCGGGACCCTGCGGTCTGCAGGCCAACAATCTATCCACTGAGCCAAACTATCTAGGGCTGCATTAATTTTTTTAAAAATATATTTTATTGATTGTTTACAGAGAGGAAGGGAGAGGGATAGAGAGTTAGAAACATCGATGAGAGAGAAACATCGATCAGCTGCCTCCTGCACACTCCCCACTGGGTATGTGCCCGCAACCAAGGTACATGCCCTTGACTGGAATCAAACCTGGGACCCTTGAGTCCACAGGCTGACCCTCTATCCACTGAGCCAAACCAGTTAGGGCTGCATTCACTTTTTTAAGAATTTTTTGTGCATGCAGTGTCAAAAAACAGGGCACAGAAGGCCATGGAACTCCAGGGTCACATCTCAATCGTAGCAGTGGAAAAAATATTTAACTAGTAGGACTGAAGGGGCAGAGTACATACTGACCTTCCTCTGCATGGTCTCAAGCAGGTGAGCCATCCGTCCCTGGAGGCTCAGTGCTTTGCCAAAGGCACAGGGGAAATCAGGAGTCCTCTGAATATTCAAGACAGTACTGCACCGTGGTGGGGGTGGGGCGGGTGGTGAAAACAGTTTGAACTTCCATCAGCTCCCAAGGCTGTGCCTAATTCTGTTCTATATGCAATTGTCTCTAATGAAAATTTCTCTTGTCCTAGTTTGTTCTATCACAGTTTAAGGATTTTGAGGACCGGTTGGAATCTTTGAAAAGTCGTATCACACATGAAGAAGAGAATTTGGATAAACTCTACCAACAGAAAAAAGAAGAAAATCCCGACTCATTCCTGGTATTACCAATATTTATCATTTCTAAGTGCTTAGACTCAGCATAGGATAAAACATAAGCTAATTATGATCACACTATAAAATCTGTTTGTATCATAACTCTTATGCACAGCAGTCTACATGTCATTCATTCTTTCCCTGTTTTCCCTAACTTTTAGGAAAGTATGATAACATAGGGATCTATTTTAGTAATATGCCACAGTAATTTTATAATTTTATAATTCAGAAATCACGCCTGTCGGTTCCTGCCTGTAGGTAGATTTTTAACTGTTGATGTCTTTACTAATTAGCTTTAGTTAACTAGAATAATCTAGGAATTTGCTATGGAGATTAAATTTTTCTGGTTAGTTGAAGATCAAAAGTGAAATACCCTATTAAATTAATTGTATATATTTTTTCCTTTATTAGCTTAGTTAACATAAATGAATGGGAGATTTAAAGAATACTGGATCCTGCCCTGACCGGTTTGGCTCAGTGGATAGAGCGTCGGCCTGCGGACTGAAAGGTCCCAGGTTCGATTCCAGTCAAGGGCATGTACCTTGGTTGCGGGCACATCCCTAGTAGAGTGTGCGCAGGAGGCAGCTGATCAATGTCCCTCTCTCATCGATGTTTCTTACTCTCTGTCCCCCTCCTTTCCTCTCTGTAAAAAATCAATAAAATATATTAAAAAAAAAAAAAAAGAATACTGGATCCTGCATACTCCTAAGTACCAATCCACATAGCCTGGGTCAGGAGTCAGGAACCCAGGGCCCTCACTTATTCCCTTCCATTTACATGTTGTTCATTGGCGTTTTCATGCTACGGGGCAGAGGTGACCATGAGCCATAAAAGACTAAAATGTTGATGATCTAGCTGTTCACAGAAGTTGGCTGACGCTGACCTGGACTATCAGAGCAGAGTTCTGTGGTGACAGTGTGGGTATTGTAAAGGATGTTTGTTTTACATATTTCCACTTAGAGGCTGTCCCTGAGGTATCATTTTAAAAATAAAATCTTGATGAGTTCAAACTCTTACACCATTTCACATTCTACCAACATGCAGATGTTTAAGTGCCATGC
>PVJC01044325.1:0-14156 GCA_004026665.1 Murina feae
TTGAAATGCCTCACTAATACATGATAATCAAGTAAAACTTTTACAGTCATCTTTGCTCACTAGCCTTTATCAATTCCTATGTAATCACTATATTGAATGTTTTTGTTATTAACCATGTATATTAGTTTGCTAAGGCTGACATAAAAAAAATACCACAGACTGGGTAGCTTAAACAACAGAAGTTTATTTATTCACAGTTCTAGATTCTACTGGTCCAAGATCAGGTTGTCAATATTGGATTTCTTCTGAGTTCTTTCTGGTTGGCTTACCGATAGTAGCCTTTTCATCTTCCCTCGCGTGAATTTTCCTCTATGTGCGATCATCTCTGGTATATCTTTCCCTGTGTCCAAATTTCCTTTCCTTTTGAGAACACCAGAAAAATTGTATTAGGGCCCACCCTAATGGCCTCATTTTAATTTAATCACCTCTTGTCTCTAAATACAGTTACATTTTAAAGTACTAGGGTTTAGGGTTCAACATATGAACTCTGGGACAGGCACCATCAGCCCAAAATAACAGGTTTTGTTCACACACATTTCAGAAATAGTGTATACATGGGTGGTAAGCTTTGTTAGTTCCTGCTTGATTGAAAAACTGTTATGTACCCATATTGGAAAGATAGTTTGATTGGGTATGAATTTCTAGGTTCAAAATTATTTTTTCTTAAGTTATTGAAGGTGTTGTTGCATTGTTTTCTAAAATTAATGATTTGTCTGCTTTACAGAAGACAGATGTCAGTCTGATTACTTCTCCTCCAGGATTTTTACAAATCTTACTTTTCTCTCAAAAAGTACATAAAATAATTTTTGGTTCCTGGAGTTCATCATTCTGAAAATTTGGTGGGCCCTCATCATGTTTCATCACTAGATTTTATTCTGTAATTTAGTTGATTATCTTCTTCCGGGAAAATCTATTAGAGAGATGTGTGAACTTTTGGCTTTGTCCTTGCTACCTTCTAAAACGTATCCTTAAAAGTTTTATGTTTCAGTCTTCTGGCACTGTAGTCTGATTAGTTGGTTCAATTTTCCAGTTTACTTTTGGGAATTTAATCTGTATTGATTCTGCTCTTCAGTTCATCTCTGGGGGTTTTATACCAGCAATCATAGCCTTAATTTCCAAGAACTCTGAATGCTTCTTTTTCTTATTATCCTCTTCTATTCTACTGATACATTGGGTACCCATATCTCTCAAGGGAATTGCTTATTCTTTATTTATGCCCATTTATTTTATTAGTGATCTTCCTCAAGGTATTCTACTAGTATTCTGTTCAATTTAATGTCTCTTAGAATTTTCCTGACTTGTTTGGTTACTTACTATTGGTTTTATATTGCTATATATGGATAAATCCACATTAAACTATATATATCTTTCATTGCCTTCAACCAAGTAAGGAGTTTCATCCCCCTGAAAGTGCATACTTATTCTGAATCAAGCTCTCTGGTTCTCTGTTGCTCTGGTGTAAAGGAGGAGTTGAATTTCTAGTGGGCTTGAAATTGTGATGTAATGGTAGCTTGTTTATTTGTGGAGGGAGGAATGAGTACTGCATGACTGTCACAAGGGACGCCTCCTCATTCCTCCGGTCCCAGTGCCTAGTCATGGAAACTCATGTGTCAGATCTCCCACAGGAGCAGTATTTACTCCTGCTCTGTGTTCCAGGCATGGATGCTACATCAGCAACTCCTCACACGGAGATTGGCCTGGCTTTTTACAGAGATGAGTTACTAGCCAGTGACACATGCACAGCTTCAACTTTCTGAGTTATCCCAGAATTCTACTGGGCACAGTCCTTTCTTGGTTGGTCTTTTCTTCACTTGTAGGTGTTTGCAAGTTTCGCCGTTTTACTTACATCTTTTTATCAGTTTCCATTCAGTCTAAAACTTTCAGAAAGTTCTTATTTTTTGTATGTTGGTAGCTATGTTCTTGATTTCCCAGTGCGTCAGTGGATTTATTTCTGTATTTTCCCTGTCTTTGCGATGGAATATTCTTGAGGAGTATAGGTAAGCATGTGTTTTCATTTTGCCATCAGAATCACAAACCATTTTTTTCAAATATTTACAATTTTGCAAGACATCCTAAAACTAAAGTAAATTAACCCACTATTCCATTTTTTTCTCTTTGCTGTTTTGCTGTCTAATTTTTCTTCTTTTTGAGGGAAGATGTTTTGAGGGCATTTTGAAGGTGGTTTGTACAGTGATATTATTGTCTGAGAGAGAAAAAACACACTTGTAAGTACCAGGCTAATACTGAATGCTACATAGGTCATTCTGCTAGTGAGTCATTTGGCTGATGCTTTATTTCCGATTACTTCTAAATAGTCTGGCTCTTTCCAAGAATGTGAGGTTAATGTTGTAGAGCTAAATACAGACCTGCTGCTTCCATTTCCACATGCATAGAAGCCGTAGTTTTCTCAGCTCTTTTTCCTCTGATTCAGCCACTGCTGTTGACTGCAACCCGAGTGATGTCCATGAGAGGCAGTTGATAGGAATACAGGGAAACTTTTGTCCCAGACTAGCTTTCTGAGTTACTAATAACTGGAAACTGAAAATTTCTAAGGCTCTCTGGTCTCACTCCCCTTATTAAAAGGACTCTAACAAAGCTTTTGAAACACACACACAAAAACAACAGAAAACAAACGCAAAAAAACAAACAAATAAAACAACCCTGAAATTATTTTTAATCCTACAATAGTGCCAGCTCCTCATTAGCATAATTTACCCTACTATATAAACTCCTTTTAAAAAATAGATAATAAATGATATGTAATAGCAAGCACATGAATAATAGTAAGGATGTGTATTTAGTGTTGGTATTAACTTTATATGCACTATGGATATTTATTTAAACCTAATAACATACCTATCAGGTATTAATATCTTCCACTCAATAGAGGAGAAATCAAGGTTTAAACAGATCGGATACTGTAATTTAGACTAAGACATCCAGTTAATATTGGCATAACTAGGGTTAGAATCTGCACGTCCTAGCTCCAGTTTAAGTTCAGCCTTCTTATTGCTGAAGGTTAAACACTGAAGGAAAGCTGTGGTAGAAATGCCTCCTTATTCACTGGTCGTTTAGATGGAGACATTGATAGTTAAAGCAGCCCTCCACCTCTGTGACTGATATGTAAATTCTTCTTGCCTCTTTGTTGTTGGAATTTCCTGCCCTAAGGATTAAGGATATGGTTGTTTTCCCCATTGCCTTAATAAAAGCTTTGAGCAAGACCAGAGGAGTGGGCAATCTTACCCACCAGAGGTAAAGATGCCACGCCTGGTCCCCCATTATTGCAAAAGAAAGAGAGAGAGAGAGAGAGAGAGAGAGAGAGAGAGAGAGAGAGAGAGAGAGAGAAAGGAAGGAAGGAAGGAAGGAAGGAAGGAAGGAAGGAAGGAAGGAAGGAAGGGAGGGAGGGAGGGAGGGAGGGAGGGAGGGAGGGAAAGAAAGGGCTCCTTATACCACGTCTTATCACCAACCAACTCTGGACAGTCTTTTATAACTTGGACTTGGATTTCATGTGAATGAACTCGTTGAATTTGCTTTGAGATATTAGAGAGCAAACTGGTATTTTTTATTTTCCATCTCAAATAAGAAAGAAAAAAAAGTGATCTATTTCTTCAACCTTTAAAGATAGCGCTTAAATGTAAATTGATCTTCATATTCTGATTGTTCTATATATGTAAAATTATATGTTTGTATACATATATAACACATATATCTGAATGTGTGTCAGATATATAGAAAATTACCCATGCCCATATTTACCTATGGTGAATTTCTTATTTTAAGACATATAGCTTAATTATAACACAGTGACCTCTGCACCAAGAACAGTAGTTGAAGTGATGTTTTAGTGTGAACAAGTAACTATTTCTAAACACAGGGATTAGAGCATTACTAGCTCTTACTGAAGCTCCCAAATGACTACTAGTTTTGTAAGTGTGTACATTGCTTTTTCAAATATAATGATAAATGTGCTGAGATGTAAATTGCATCGTGAGAAATGTGAGCGTCTACCTCTGCTCCCATTACTGACCAGTGAGTCAATTACTCCCTCTCATTCTCTAAAAGCTTTTCACTAGGAGGCTCCGAGATCCTTTGCAAACACTGACGTTCTTAAAATTTTAACGTTTCCATTCTTTCATTATTTATCAAATGTTTACTGAGCGTCTATTATGTACCTCAGCCATATTCTAAGCATTAAGGACACATAATTAAATGAAACAAACACACTCTCTGCCCTCATAGAATTTACATTATAATGGAGAAAGAAGACAGCAAGCAGGAAATGTGATACATAAGTAAGATGGGTAGTTTGTTTTAAAGTCATGTAACTTGGGAAACAAGACAAAATAAACAAATGGGACTACATCAACCTAAAAAGGTTTTGCACAGCAAAGGAAACCATCAACAAAATGAAAAGATAAGCCACTGAATGGGAGAATATATTCACCAATGATACATCTGATAAGAGCTTAATATCCAAAACACATATAGAACTTATACAACTCAATATCAAAGAAACAGACAACCTAATTAAAAAATGGGCAGAGGACCTGAATAGACACTTCTCCAAAGATGACATACAGATGACCAGTAGACATATGAAAAGATGTTCAACATCATTAATCATCAGAAAATGCAAATTAAAACCACAATGAGATATCACCTCGTGTCTATCAGAAAGGCTATCCTCAATAAATCAAAAACCAAGTGTTGGTGAGGATGTGGAGAAAAGGGAATCTTCATGCCATGCACTGTTGGTGGGAATACATATTGGTGCAGCCACTATAGAAAACATATGGAGTTTCCTCAAAAAATTAAAAATGGAACTTCCTTATGACCCAACAATTCCACCTCTATTAATATTCTATTAATATATTCCAAAAAATCCAAACATGAATTCAAAAGACTATATACAATCCTGTGTTTATTGCAGTGTTATTTACAATAGCCAAGATTTGGAAGCAGCCGAAGTGCCCATCAGTAGTTAAGTGGATAAAAAAGCTGTGGTACATTTACACAATAGACTACTATTCAACCATTAAAAAAAAGGAAATCTTGCCTTTTGTGACAACATGGATAGATCTGGAGCATATTATGCTAAGTGAAGTAAGCCATTTAGAGAAAGACAAACACCATATGATTTCATTTAAATGTGGACTCTAATTAACAAAATAAATAAAATAGAAACAGACTAATAGATACAGAAAGCACACCACTGGCTGTCAGAGGGGAGGGATGTTGGTAGGCTGGGTGAAAAATGTGAAGGGATTAAGATAAAAAACTCATAGACACAATCAACAGCATGGTGATTATCGGAGGGAAAGTGGGGTGGGGGTGGTAGAAAAGGGTATCGGAGGTATAAATGACAGAAGGAGAGGACGTTGGGTAGTGAAAACACAATACAGTATATAGATGATGTATTATAGAATGATACATTTGAAACTATATAATTTTATTAACCAGTATCACCACAATACATTCAATAAAATTATTTTTTAAAAACTGTCTAATACAGTAAAGCAAAATAATAGGATTATTGGAGCTGCGTATAGGCTCATTTTCAAAACCACAATCAGGGTGGGCCACAGTAAAAGCGTAAACTTTGAGCAAATACTTGAAGGAGGTGAGGGAGTGAGCCTTGCAAATATGAGCTGCAGGTGGGAGAACATTTCAGACATCGAGGAGAAGTAGCGCCACGCTTCAAGCCTAGAGCGCCCCTGGTGTTTAGGAGGATCGGCAAGGGAGCCTTGTGGCCAGACACAGGGCGGGAGAGAGTAACAAAACAGAGGAAGGGGCAGGGGAGAGAAATCTTGAAGAAAGCTTTGTAGCATTTTCAGGATGTTCTCATTCACTGCTCTTTGGGGCCCAGTTCTGGAAAATTGCTATTATTAACTGAGTTCTTTAGTAGCTCCTTTGACACCATAATGTACCTGGTACTTTGATCATTGTTGTCTCTGATCAGGCAAAGTTGCTAGGTCTCAGGAGAGGGAGCTGGGGAAAGCAGTTGACATTAGGAAAATTAGAGATGATGTACCACCAGACATTTTTAAATATCTGAAATTAGAAAGTGTGATGGAGAGAGGGAAGGGAAGAAAGAGTGAGCAAATGTGCCTAGAGAACCAAGTGACCATTTGAATAATTGTTTTAACTGACATTAAAATGGATGAGACATTTGTGATTTTCCAACTAATTAGGCAATTGAATGATCAAAGCAAATAAGGAAAATTCCATACCCGCTCTGTACTGGTATATTTTTGCTTGCTTTTTAATTAATTGACTTTCTCATTAGCTGCTACAGATTGACAGGAAAAACTCAGCAGCATTCAGACAATTCCCATATACTCCCTTGTGTCTCCTATCCCAAGTTTCCACTATTAACATCGTGCATCATTGTGGTACATTTGTTACAATTGATAAGCCAATGTTAATGCTTTATTATTCATTAAATTCTACAGTTTACCTTTGGGTTCACCCTTTCTTTTGTATATTCCATGGATTTTCACAAATGTATGACACATCCAGATTACCATACAGAATAGCATCGCTGCCCTAAAATATCCCCCTGTGATCAACCTGTTCATTCCTTTCTACCACCTCCACATCCCTTGCAATCACTGATCTTCTTTTGCTGAATTTATAGTTTTATCTTTTCCAGAAATTCATATAGCTACAATCATACTTAGAATTGAATAAATTCTACCATATTGGTGTGGCAGGCAGGAGAGTGGTGGTGGGGGGATGACTGTCCTGGAAGGAGGGGTCCTGCTAAGATGTGCCCCACGCAGGTGCCTGGTGCCCGACCTGATTCCCCTCTGTGCTGCAGCTAGACCCACACCATCCAGGGAGCCTCCAAGAGCCTTGACCCTCTGTTCCCTGCCTCTAGACCAACCATCTTCCAAGTCCCCTGCCAAAGGTCCTGTGAAGGACAGGAAAAAGTGAGGAAAGGGCACCCTACAAGAAGTGAGGCCTCTGCCATCCTATTTCCCCTGGGTCCCAGGACGGAGCTGGATCTGAAGCCCAGACACAGCTCTAAGGCAGGGCCTGGACCTGGGCTGCTTATCCAGTATTGGAATAAGAAAACCTGAGCTGTAATGAATGAATTGCTGGAGGCTCACTGTGGACAAGTTTGAAAGTTAAACATTCTGGCCCTGACTGGTTTGGCTCAGTGGACAGAGCATCAGCCTGCGAACTGAAGGGTCCCGGGTTCGATTCTGGTCAAGGGCATGTACCTTGGTTGCGGGCACATCCCCAGTAGGAGGTGTGCAGGAGGCAGCTGATCGATGTTTCTCTCTCACCAATGTTTCTAACTCTCTATCTCTCTCCCTTCCTCTCTGTAAAAAATCAATAAAACATGTTTCTTTAAAAACAAAAAGTTAAACATTCTGGGAGGAATACCATACTTTTGTGAGTTTGACCTCTAACAGCCTTACAAGGTTCACATTGAAAAACAGAGAAAGTTGCCGCAACCATTTGGTAGGAAAAAGGAGTAAAGAAACCATTTTGAAATACACCCAGCATTCTAATCTTCTTGGCCAGACCTGCCCTCAAGCCAAAATATTTAAAGAGAGCTTGATTTACTGGAGTTTACCAGAGCTTAACAACTTGGAGGAAGAAAAATGCCCATCCCAGCCTCTGACAGCTTTCCCAGGAGGAAGGGAAATAAGCAATTTCAGCTCTTCTAGCCATATTGTCTTACCTGTGGAGACAAGAAGGAAAGAGAAACGTCAACAAAAGTTACTAATCAAGTTATTTCAGTTCTTACCTGGATAATTTAGACACATGGATATTGTTGAAATAACTAGTCTCTGATATCCATAATTTTCTGAACTTAATCATTACCACTCATATTTTCTATTATCTGTGCATATCTGTTATTGAATATTTTAATTCAAAGGTATGTTTATTCAAGTTCTGAGGAGTTGCTTCCTCAAAAATTTGACATAATTTAATTGGGTAATATGTATTTAGTTACATTTTACTCTACCTATGTTTCAATTTAGCTTGTTTTTTTTCAATTTTTTCTTGACCTAAGGTATAAGCAGTTGCTTTGAGTATGTCATCTTTGCATATAATATAGTCTTTATATATTTACATATATAAACCTCATTGTGATATCTCTTTTTATATGTTCTTTTAATCCATATTGTTTTTATTAAAAAGTCATGATAAATTATTATTTTACAATATGCAATAATGACTGTTACTATATTGATGAGTATTTATTTAACCAAAATTTCAAAGCAGAACTAGTCAAATTATTCATCCAGCAGTTGATTATTAGAAAACTACATTAAATAATTTTTGTTGCAAGATGAAATGGCTTTCCAGTAAAATATGTATGATAAAATATAAAATTAGCAACAAATAAAATTATAATTAATTTTCAAGGATATTAGCCATTTTGCTTTTTCAAATAGATGTTAAAAGTTTAAAAAATATTGTTTTTAATTCCTAAGAGTTAAACACACAGACACACACAGAAACTACTAAGAAGGAATGAATTTTATTGGAAGGCAAGAAACATAATTTCAGCCTCAGTGGGTTTCTCATTGGCCAACATTATATGGAGTCCCCAAATGATCTCCCTCATTTTTCCATTGGTCATAATTGCTGCAGAATTACTTGACATCACATACAATTGTTCAATTGAATATATTGGTGGTATTATAAATACACTAAAGGCCCGATGCATGAATTCATGCATGGGGGCAGGGGGGTCCATCAGCCCAGCCTGCACCCTCTCTCAATCTAGGACTGCTGCCTCCTAACCACTCACCTGCCTGCCTGATTGCCCCTAATGGCCTCTACCTTGGCCACCCTGCTCGCCACAGAAGCCGCCTCTGCCTCGACCCCACTGCTGTGGCTTCATCTGAAAGGATGTCCAGAAGGTTGTTCAGCTGTCCGGACTAATTAGCATATTACACTTTTATTACTATAGATGTTACTATTGAAATATCCCAGGAACTTGTTAAAGAGTTTCATTGCAATTAAGTTAGTTAATGAAGTTGACCAGAACTTATTTGGACTATATTAGAGTGAAATAATGAGGTAAGGTAGGTTGGCATCTATTAGAGATATAATGTTTATAATGGTGTATGTGTTGGGGGGTGGGTTGGGAGCAATCAGGGGATGTCATGGTGAGTTTTTGAGAAGTAGGGTAAAAGGACAATGAACAAAAAAGCAATTTGGCAAGAGCATCCAAGATTGATTGAAGATTTTAAAGACTGAAAGAAGAGAATACAATGAAGTGTAAATAAAATAGATACATTAATAACTAAAATACATATATATATGCTAGACTTTTGGGGGGAAACAAGGTTTTGAGTTATATTTTCATGTAATTGGTTTTTTGAACTGATTTTCCCGGGTAAAGAGTTATAAAATAAAGCTATTTCTTTTTAAATCTTTGTGAAATAACCCAGAATTTATGTAAAAAACAAACAAACAAACAAAAACACACACACCTCAATTTAGTATAATTTTGTAGAGCTGTTTGGTAATCAAGTTGAACAGAAAACTTCATACATTTTTTTTTTTTAAGTTTAAAAAAGGGGTGTGTGGAATATTTGCATAAATGTGACAACTAGAATCCTGAAGCTGAAGACTCTTTGGGATGAATGTTTTCTTATGTGTGAGATTGGAAACTGTTAACTGACGCAAATTCCTTTTGTGTTGAGACTTAGCATATTTCATTTATTGAAAAATCAATATAAAAAGTGATTTTTGCTTAAATAATATCTGCTTTTTCAAAATATTGGTGTAAAATTCTCACTTTTCAGTTTTCAAACTGTGCAAGCTTTCTATTTTTCTTCAGTTTACTGCCCCTCCCCCTTGATTTATTTTTACTGTATTGTTTAATGTCCATTAATAGTTGAGTTTCTGGCTGACTTCAGATTTTTTACAGTGGTGATCATTGACAACGTGCTTGATTTCCAGGTCTGGAATATTTGACAGTTTGTGGTAGTATTTATGGAATGCCAATATAATATCTCATGTAGCAGGATGGATGGTCTTATCATCTTCTTGTGTTAGTATACATTTTGGATAGGTTTTTATAGGATAAATTTTGACACCAAGAAAAAAGTGAGAAAGTAAGATTACTTGGTAAAGGGGAATGTCATTGCACAAGCAAGACTATTGCAACGCAAGACAATTACTATCCATGTGTTTTCTCTGGGTCTTGGTTTTCTATAAAAGCAAGAGTAGCGTTAGTGATTGCTCAAGTACATTACTAATCATCTAGGGAACTGATCACTATTAAATTCACCAAAAAAAGAAATATAGAAAAATATCTTTGGAGCTTTATATTTTTTGTTGTTTAAGCACAGAATTTTTGGTAAACAAGAGCTATAAATGGCAGGTTTTTGTTTTAAAATGATTAGAACTTGGCACAGGGGTTGGCTGACTATTTTTCTATTTCACTTCTTCTTTGTTTAATCCTGAACTTTATTAGCCCTTGAACATAGAACATCCTGAATATTGGTGTTCATTAATTCAGGAAGATTTTCTGTCAAAATATTAAATATTTTTTGACATTCGTTACTGAAATTACTTGAAAACTCTTATAGTCACTTACTATGCGGGTTTTCTTTCTCTCCAGTGAAACAACCTTAGTTAGACATGGGATTTCTTCTTAGCAATGAGAGATTCTAGTTGTACAGCGCCTCTGGCTTTTTAGATGCTTAAAAATGTTATAGTTTTTACCATGTCCAATGTGACACACAGAAATTAATATGACAAAACCAAAGATTTAATTAACAAAAGAAAATGTAACACATTATGCTCACCTTATAACCACAGTATGTACACATAGAAAATATTGTAGTCCAGGTACTGAGCTGTCACACTGCCAGACTCCATTCTGTCATTAAGAACTTGATGCCCAGGAAGAGTAGAATCAGGATTCAAGTGCAGGCAGTCTACTTCCAAGTTTGCCCTTGGAACCACCAAGCCATAGTTTTGAGATGATGGGTTTATCACAAGGCCCATTAAAGGGAAGGGCTAATGCTGTTTTAATCTGTAGCACCTGACAGAGTACATCACAAAGAAATAAAACTAGTGCCTACATCTAAAAACCCTGAAAACATCCAGTCAGGTCAGAGTACTCTCCAGGCTTCCATCTTTCTTCAACACCATGGAAACAAGCAAAAACAAGTCAAAAGTGGTTTCTATTCACGTTGAGAACATCATACTGCTTTGGGTAGAAGATACCCAAGTATATATATTTCTAATATGCAAACCATAAAGAGTTGCTTTTGCTCTGTTTTTCCCCCACCCACAGGTGTATACCATTGAGGAATCTGGACTAAATATCCTGGTGTGGTCAGTGATTGGCAATAAAAGAAGCGGTTGGGTGTATGGATATGTACATCTCTCCAGTAACAGTCCATTTAAGGTGGCATTTGAAGCTGATTTGAGTGGCAATGAACACATCTTTATTGCCCTTGATGACATCTCCTTTACCCCAGAATGTGTATTTGGAGGTGAGTGATTCCTTCAGAAAATGGGATATGCACGCATTGTTTTTAAAATATAAATAGAGAAGAACTGGGAATTCTGAGGAATAGTACTTCTTTCCAGGTTCCATCCTAGTCATATATTGAAGAAAGAGTAGTCTGTCTTGTAGGAGGTAAAGATTTTTCTGCCCATGACACTTACCTATGGAATTTTCATGTCATCTTGACAACAATATAACTTTGACTGAAGTTCTTTTAAAAGCATGGCAGAAATTTGGTTTCATTAATATAGCTTTATAGTCTACTTTCTTTCGTAGGTTTGCAGTAACTGCACAGGGTGAAGATCCCTCTGATCACCTATCATATTCCAGACTGTCTTTACCATCCAGGTCAACTTTTGCCTTTCCATAGGCTTTTTCCATTCTCCTGTTTCTACTCTACAATCTAGAATTCTTTTCAATTGCATAAAGAAAACAAAAGTCCTGTCACTGACTTCTTCTTTTTCAAAAATATCCCCTTAACTGAAATCTGACCTTCTCCTATTTAAGATATTTTCCTTAAGTGGAAATTTATTCTATTTTAAATGTAGTCTTAAAAATTTTAATGTTTGACAATAGGGTCATTGTCTTTCTCCTACTTGATGCCTCTTCCAAAATTTTATTCTTCTAGTCACACATCTGGGCGCTTATCTATTTTATGATTTTTCTTTGGATCCAAAATTCTGGACAATCTCAACTTCCAGGTGACTGAGCTTGTGTAAAACACTGACCTTCAGTGCTACTCACCTTTATAAATATTTTTCCTCATTAACCTAATCTCATAGTTACTTTTTGGGCCTTATTACATGCTCTGAAAATCCAGGTTGAAATTTTCATCTAATTCTTATATTCTCTACTTCTTGATTACTCCTTCTGAACCTGCTTGCCAATATTAAGAAATAATAAATAAATAAATAATAAGAAAAAAATTCTAGATTCTCAGTGCTTTATGTGCTTTTTATAAAACACCCTCTTTATACCTTTTCCCTAATAATCCCAGATGTAATTATCTAACACCACAATTCCATTCTAAATCAGCACTTTGAAATCTATTATGTCCTACTAGAGGCCTGGCACACAAAATTCGTTCATGGGAACAGTCCCTAGGCCTGGCCTGTGATAAGAACCATCTTCCTCTGCTGCTGGCAGCTGGCAGCTGGCAGCTGGCAGCTGGCCGCAGCCCCCAATGCACCCATCGTTGGTTCCCCATTTGCCATCCAGTGATTGGAGCTTGCCAGGTGGAGGGAGGGACCAAGAGGTTGGCTGTTCCCACTCCCTTGCCAGTCCCGACCCCTGACACCTGTTATGCCTGTGTGGGGCAACTGGTGGGGTGGGGGCCTTAGCCTGACTAAAGCCCCCCACATCCCCCACCATTCACCCCTGCTTCCCCATTCCCCTTCAGGTGATCAGAGCCTGCTGGCTGGGGAAGAGACTGAGAGGTTGGCTAGCAGGCCCCAATCAGGCAATTGGGGCCTGCAATCAGGCAGTCAAGGCCTGCAGGCTGGAGACAGCTCCTGCATTGAGTGTCTGCCCCCTGGTGGTTAGTGCATGTCATAGCAACAGGTCATTCTGCCGTTCAGTCAATTTGCATATTACCCTTTTATTATACAGGATTTTTTCATTTTAACATAAATATAGATCTTAATTATGTGCCAGAAACTCTAATAAGCACATCACCAGTATTTATCAGACCATCCCTTTAGAATAGATACAAGTATTCAGCTCATGTTTGGTCATAATGACTTTATCAATCTTTAAAATTGAATTGCTATGACCATTTGTATTTTCCAGACTGCTGAAATTTTCAACCCTTAGCTGAGCCTTCAAGGATCCCAGATACATGTGTTTCCCATTCCTGGCACTATTTTTATACAGCAATTATCAAATCCTTCAGCTTCTCCCTTGGACTTTCTGCAATCTGTCAATGTTTTCATATCCTCTGAATCCTATATAATAAAAGGCTAATATGCAAATTGACCAAACAACAGAATGACCAGTTGCTATGACACACACTGACCACAAGGGGGGCAGATGCTCAATGCAGGAGCTGCCCCCTGGTGATCAGTGTGCTCCCATAGGGGGAGCACTGCTCAGACATAAGTAGGGCTTATGGCTGGCAAGGTCAGCAGAGGTGGCAGAAGTCTTTCCCGCCTCCTCGGCAGTGCTAAGGATGTCCAATTTACAGCTTACACCCACTCTCCACAGGGCCTAAGCCATCAGTCAGACATCCCTTAAAGGGTCCCGGACTGTAAGAGGGCACAGGCCAGGCTGAGAGACCCCCCTCCCCCAAGTGCACAAATCTCATGCACTGGGCCTCTAATAGAATGTAGAGCCATTTTATAAAAAATACCTTTAATTTTATTTTTTCATCTCCAAATATACCTGTATTTACAACCAATTTTTTTTTTGTCACCATTTGTCTCAGGAAAAAAAAAAACACCTCAATTTTTTCAAGAGTAAATCTCTCTTCTTGGTCATTTCTGTTCTCAACTTCTCCCATAAAAGTCTTCTCTGTCTTATTCTATATCTTCAGTGTCTTTTCTTTCACTTTTGGCTCTTGTCTCTCTCTATCTCTCTCTCTCTCTATCTCTCTCTATCTCTCTCTCTCTCTCTCTCTCTCTCACACACACACACACACACACACACACACACAATTTCCCACTAA
>PVJC01044326.1:0-14149 GCA_004026665.1 Murina feae
GGAGGGATGTTCTGGGAAAGTGGTCCATAGCTGGCACGGATGGACCTCGCTGGTCCTTTGAATGTTTTGTGAATATTACCTCTTTGTTCAGGAAGAAAGCAGCCCAGTCGCTGTTTATAGACACACCTTCCAAAGGGCAGATAAGGGATTTCACAGGACAGAGCCTGGTGATCAAAAGGATTAGAAAAGATCTTATGGGTTTTGGTTGTTCACACAAGATACAGGACTATGCTAATATGTAAGACAGGGACGCGGTCATTACTAAAAATGAAAAGTTGTCTGGAAAATGTAAAAATACCCTCATTATATCCCACTAACAGGCTCCCAATGTTTTTCACAACTTTTTCTGGAACATTTCTCCCCCCGCTTTTTTTAAATCTCTTGATCATTATCTATTATGGCTGCTTTTTCTCTTGTCTGCTTTTCATAGCCTGCCTATCACCTGATTTCCCATTATTCCTCTCCAAAGCCTTGGAAGTAGTGCTTCAATTTGGAAAATGATCTGACTTTACAGACGAGGTGCGATACTAATGGCATAATGATCAAGTCATCATTCAATGGCTTGAATTTCAGTATATCAGGGACACAGATAGCCTTGTGTCCTTGGCACTGGTGCTGATAAACTGCTTTTAAGGAGTAAGCTTTGGGAGGTATTTGTACAGTATTTTTGTTTTATTCTGTGCATTTTTAACCACTGAACAACTATTCCCATTTATTCCCTGGAGAAAAACTGGAGCATTGAGAATTTATGTTCAAAACTTAGTATTTCAATGAGTAAGTCTAATTTTTAGAGAGTATTTTCTTGGGGGTCAGGCTGAATGTTTGTGGTATTTTTGTAGAATTAACTCACGTGTTTGGTTAAATTAAAAAATAAAAATGAGCCCTAACCAGTTTGACTCAGTGGATAGAGTGTCGGCCTGCGGACTGAAGGGTCCTGGGTTCGATTCCGGTCAAGGGCATGTACCTTGGTTTTGGGCACATCCCCAATAGGGGATGTTCAGGAGGTAGCTGATCGATGTTTCTCTCTCATCGATGTTTCTAACTCTTTTATTCCTTTCCCTTCCTCTCTGTACAAAATCAATAAAATATATTTTAAAAATAAATAAATAAAAACAACTTGGAAAGAAAATAAAAAATAAATCTGATTGTTTTAACTTGATGCAGCTTTAATAGAAGCCAATGTTTATTGAACACTAGCACACCATGCACTATATGTAATACTTTATTTCTTTTTTAGTTGTTAACCCTTACCTGAGGATATTTTTCCATTGACTTTTAGAGAGTGGAAGAAAGGGGGAGAGTCAGAGAGAAAGAAGCACCGATGTGAGAAAGACACATTGGTTGCCTCCTGCACATGCCCTGGACCAGGGCTGGGGATTGAGCCTGCAACCAAAGTACATACCCTTGACCAGAATCGAACCCAGGAACCTTCTGTGGGCTGATGCTCTATCCACTGAGTCAAACTGGCTAGGGCACTTTATATCTTATTTAGTGCTTATATCCACGCCATGGAGTCTTACCGCCATCCTAACTGTTCAAGTAAGACATTAGAGACTTAAATAATTCACTGGCAAGCGATAGATCGGGACTTGAAGACTGGGATTTTCTCATTAGCAACAAATGCTGCCAGTTTTTTTTCTTTTTCATGAAGAAACAGCTTTCTTTCTTTCAAGTTGCTCAGATTTCAAAGCCATTGCTCTACAAGTGTATGGAGATACATAGGAAAGAGACCAAAATGTAGGTGAGGTTGTGGGAGTACAGTGGGCAAGGGAAGAGTTTGCCATAATAATTTGAATATGTGCCTCCATTTTCTACTTTACTTTGCTTTCCTGTGTAACTAGCTAGAGTGATGCCTGAAAATAAAAACAAAATAATAAGACATCCAATGAACATCAATAAAACAGACCTCTGCATGCCCCAGCCATGTCTCTTCCAATTATGTGAAATTCTAACATTGACTTCAAAACAGGAAACAATTTGAATCCATAAAAATATCTGAACCCTGTGCCAACACACACTGACTTCAGAATACGTACGCTGCATCTTTTACTAAGAAGACATTATGGGTGCCTTTCCTGTGAGCACTACCAGCTGCTCCTCAGTTTTTTCGCCTGTAATATGGAAGCAATGGTAGTACCTAGGTCATAGGGACGAGGATGAAATGAGTTAGCACATCGGTGCTCTCAGTAAATATTCAACAAGCATTAGCTAACATTATAACTATTACATGCTAAGTGAAGGAAGACAACCAATAAGAAAGAGAGGATCCTTCCCTGGTCGGCATGGCTCCGTGGTTAGAGCGTCGCCCTGTGCGCCAAGGGTTCTTGGGTTCGATTTCGGGCCAAGGGCATGTGACTGTGTTGCAGGTTCGGTCCCTAGCCCTGGTCAAGCTGTGTGCAGGAGGCAACCCGTCAACATGCCTCTCTCACACCCATGTTTCTCTCTCGTCCTCTTCCTCCCTTCCGCTCTCTCTAAAAACCAATGGAAAATGTATCTCCAGTGAGAATTAACAACTAATAAAAATGGTAATTTTTTTTTTAAAAAAAAAGAGAGGATCCTGAGAAAAGGGCATTAGAAATGTGTGGAATGAGAATAGGGTACCTGTAAGCTGGGGGACCTATAACAGAGGTGAAGAGGGGGATGGCTTCCTGTATCTGTTTCTGCTGTCCTTCGTTAAAACTAAACACTCCCTCAGGGGCTGATGCCACGTGGGGTTGCACCTGGAGCAGAATGGTTGGCTGGGATCAGGGCGAGTGGAAGTGAGGAAGTGTCTCCTGGGCCTTGAGCGTAAACCGGGCTGCACTTTCTCCTGGAACACAATCCTGCAGTTGTTTTGTTTTGCTTTTTAAATACATGTTATTGATTTTTTACAGAGAGGAAGGGAGAGGGATAGAGAGCTGGAAACATCGATGAGAGAGAAACATCGACCAGCTGCCTTCTGCGCACCTCCTATTGGAAATGTGCCTGCAACCAAGGTACATGCCCTTGACTGGAATCGAACCTGGGATCCTTCAGTTCACAGGCCAACACTCTATCCACTGAGCCAAAACGGTTAGGGCAATCCTGCGGTTGTTTACAACACAACAACCTGGGTTTTACTGCAGGAAACCGTATCTAGCATTGAGGAATGAAGCAGAATAACAAGCCAGCGGTTCAGGGGACAGTGACTGTTTTAGCTTCCAAAACACAGCCTTCCCACCCTGGTCCACTGGCTCGGGTGCCTGGGTGTCCTCCTCGCCGGTTCAGTTCCTGGTCAGGGCACATGTACTAGTATCTGCCCAGGTTGTGGGCTTGGTCCCCAGTAGGAGGCGTGCAGGAGGCAGCCAACTCTCTCCCTTTCTCTCTAAAAATCAATTTTTTAAAAATAATTTTACATGTCGCATTCCCAAAGTGTTTCCCTCTCATTTTGCTCCATGCTCCAGAAATAAGAGTCTCAGGGCATCTTTTTAACTGTAAATGAAATATATTTAAATGTATTTAAACCAACCAACAGCAACCAATCATGCTGATCAAGGCTTTAGCATGATAGGTTCCTGTGACCCAGTTGGTATTTTTTCTTGTATTGTCAGGGGCACGGACTAAAGACGTCCCTCGTGGCTCTCCCATGCTTTGACAAATGCCTTCTACCAGAGAGTTGATCACTGAGTTCGGGCCACATAGTTTCCTGCTTGGACTAACTCTTGCAGTAAATGCATGGGAAACTAGCATGGGCAGAGCAGCCTGTTGAATGCAGTCTTGTTTTCTGGCAAGTCCTCAGCTTGGTCTTGGTGGAGCTGTTGAGGCAAGCCCTGAGACTGCCCCTCCTTCCAACAGGTGTTGTTGAAAAAGCAAGAAGATGCTAAGCAGTGAGAAATGTAGCACTCAGTAGACATTCCATATAATTAGGATGGATGGATGGGTGGGTGGATGGATGGATGGGTGGCGGGTAGATGGATGGATTGGAATGCAACGTGATGAGAGCTCAGATGAAGTTACTGTCCCCAAGTTTCCCAAGCTCAGTTGTGGTAAGTAAGGAGCTATTTTATTACTTTTCTATGTGGCTTCTCCAGAGTCACCTCATATCCTAAAATAGCTGCTGGTGCTCCAGCCATTATGTCCTAAGCTCATTAAACAGGAAAGGGGAAATGGGGGAGAAAGACACCCTTCTTCCCTGTTACTTTAAATGGGTCGCTTCCTGGATATTGTATTCACCATTTCTGCTTCTATCCTGTTGGTCACTAGGACACTTTCATCTGCAAGGGAGCTGGTAAATGTATATTCCAAATAGCCACATGCCCATTTAAAAATCATGAGGTTTAATTTTTTTATAATAAAAGAGGGCAGCCTTTTGTGTTTCTACTCTAATTCTAATGCAGGCTTCCTTCTCGTGACAGCAGGAAAAGTGGGTTTGACTTTTTTTTAAGTTTTGTGTTTTAATAATCCCTAGTGGGACTGAGCTCACCAGACGTCCGTGGCAGCAATGGGAAGTAGAATTAAGCTGGGCCTCTGAGAGGTCGAGAGTCCACCCCTACTTTGGAAGTGCTTCTTGGGCTACCCACCAAAGCCCCCGTAATGCCACCCCTCCTCTCTCATACCCCACTGTGGTGTCAGTGAACTTGGAAGGGACTGTCCTAGCCTTGAGCCCTTGTGGGGGGCACTGGCTGCATCTCTTGGTCTCCCCTACAGATGAGAGGGCCTCTTTCTGTTGGACAGCTATTGTCCTTAGAATGGTCTTCCTAAGACTCAGTCAAAAATATACATTTTCATCAAAACAAGATCATGCACCTCATTGCACCTCTTTACACTTAGCAAAATACCATGAGCATTTTTCCAAAATTATACAACAATATTCTATGTCATGTTTAAAAGGTTTTTTGTAATTAAGCTGAAACACTCAAATCGTAAGTGTGTAGCTTGATGGGTTTTCACTCAGTGGACATACCCATTTTCCTAACATACAGATCGAGTAGGAACATAACCAGCAGCCCAGAGGCTCCCTTCAGCCCCTTCTACTCAATGCCCACTGCAAAGAATGCCATGGATGTGATATTTTTTAACTTTATATGTATGGAATCATACTGTATGTATTCATTTGTATGTCTTCTTTGAATACATCATTTTAATGACTGCATACTATTCCTTTGTATTGCTATATTACAATTTACTTGGCTTATTTATATTGTGGTGCATTCCCCCTTTCCCCAATTTTTTGCTTTCATTAAAAATACTGTAATATCTATGCAACAAATAAATTTCTTTCCCCATAAGATAAATCCATTTATGTGGAAGCTTTTAAGACTTTTGACCAATATTACCAAATTGCGCTTCAGAAAGGTGACATCAATTTTACATTCTCATTACAGCATTGAAGACTTTCCATTTCTGCGGTGTGGCCCAAAATTGAACACAAAACCCCAGGTGTATTCCAACTAACCCCCACCAAATATGCCCCTGCCTGTCTTAAATACCCTCACTTTCTTCTATAGTACAAAATAGGTTGCAAGCACAAATATTCTCCAAGTTCTCTGACAAAAACATAGATTGGTGGGGCTGGAAAAGACCTTGGAATTTATCAAGTCTAATGAGAATACAGAAGCCTGAGAGGAGAAATATCAGAGCAGACAGATTCCCAATGAATATAAAATGAGAAAACAATGTGTAGAGGAAAAAGCTGCAAAAAAACAAAACAAAATGTCTTTTTAGCAGTTACCTTTAGAGTCACGAGAATTTTCTTTGACTTTTCTGAATTATCTATATCTTACAGTGGAGGAAAACTATTTTCTATGAAAGAAGGAAAAAGAGAAGGGAGAAACTACGTATAAATTGCCAATTATTTTCATTTAATGCATGCCTAAGATCATAGGTGAAAGGCTACAACATAGGAAATCAGGTGGTTCCATAAGCTTGAGAAGAATCTGGAAGAGACAGAGCAATGAAGTCCAAGAATTCAGAGACCAAAACTAGCAGAGCCAGAGGAGGCAACTTTGGGAAGCTCCAGTCTATACGTTGAGTGGGTTGTGTCTGGAACAGGCTCTGGGTGAAGAAACAAATGGCATGTTTTGCAGTGGTGTTTCTTTGTGAGTAGTTCAGAAATCTGGTCTCTGTCCATTTGGAGAGGAGGTCAGGATGGAGAGGGGGTCAGGATGGAGATGAGTCAGGATGGAGATGGGGTTAGGATGGAGATGGGGAGAGGATAGAAATGAGTCAGGATGGAGATGGGGTCAGAATGGAGATGGGATCAGGATGGAGGAGACAAAGTAAAGATGGAGATGGGGTAAGGATGGAGACGGGGTGAGGATGGATATAGGGTGAGGATGAAGATGGGGCCAGGATGGAGCTGGGGTCAGGATGGAGGAGACAGGGTAAATATGGAGATGGGGAGAGGATAGAAATGAGTCAGGATGGAGATGGGGTCAGGATAGAGATGGGGTCAGGATGGAGATGAGTCAGGATGGAGATGGGGTCAGGATAGAGATGGGGTCAGGATGGAGATGAGTCAGGATGGAGATGGGGTCAGGATAGAGATGGGGTCAGGATGGAGATGAGTCAGGATGGAGATGGGGTCAGAATGGAGATGGGGTCAGGATGGAAGAGACAGGGTAAAGATGGAGATGGGGTAAGGATGGAGACGGGGTGAGGATAGAGATAGGGTGAGGATGGAGATGGGGCCAGGATGGAGCTGGGGTCAGGATAGAGGTGGGGTCAGGATGGAGATGAGTCAGGATGGAGATGGGGTCAGAATGGAGATGGGGTCAGGATGGAAGAGACAGGGTAAATATGGAGATGGGGTGAGGATGGAGATGGGATCAATGTGTTATGAACTGTAGGAGCTCACCCAGCAGTATGGGGCAGACCTGGGTGCCTATCCTTTCCTCTTGCCCAAGACCTGAACCTTCCTTGTCTTCTGTTGATGGAAGAGTTAGAGTTATAGATTCCAATTTCAGAGTTTTTTCTTAATTAGACATCTCACATGTCTCACTGTTACTGTGTAGATTTTAGCTGACTGATTCCCAGAATCACAGACTGTTGGAGTTGTCAAAACAGAGATGAAATCTCCAGGCTAACAAGTGGTGGGCCTGATAGAGTTGCCAGATTTAGCTAATAAAAATACAGGACAACTAGTTCAATTTGAATTTTAGAGGAACAATGACAGTGTTAGTGTAAGTATGTCTCATGCAATGTTGAACCAGATGTCCCGTATTTCACTGGGTAACCCTATGGTGCCATGATGGAGGCCCCGCTCCTGGTTGACTAAAGACTTGGTATATTCAACAGATTTGAATTCCTTACATGAGAAGCTCTGGAGCTTAGCAGTTACCAAGGCATAGTGGGCCCTTGGGCACCGTTTTCATCTGCATAACAGGTTACAAATCTCACCTACTCCAAATTGTTGTAAGGGTTAAATAAATTATTACAAATGAAACACAGAGAGAAGCTACCTATTAGATCAAATATCAAGTCAAAAGCATTGTGAACCAGCTATCTTTATCTGAACAGTCTGCAATGACAACTCAAACGGGTTTGTCTCTGACCCACTCCATTGGTACAAAATAGGCCACAGTCTCCCTCCTGTTCTCTCTGGTCTGATGCTGAGAAACAGAAAGTTCACTTCATCTGCAAGGGAGAGGATGGCTCTGCTGTTGGTAAGACAATGAGGATTTTATTCACCATTATGACAAGTATTCATTTATGGTAGAACCATTATCTCAGCATTATTACATTGTAAATATTAAATAACAACAAGATTCCCTGCAGTGACCACTGGGGGTTCACAAATTGCTTTCCTTAGGTTATCTAGTCTAGAAGTTCCAAATTGAGCTAATAATCAGAATCACCAGAGGAATTTTCTTAAAGATCATCTCTTTATTATGAAAATATTTTAAACATCAGCAAAGCTGAAAGAATTTTATAGTAAACACTTACATATCCACCACCTAGATTCTACCATTAACATTAACCTGTCTTATCACATATTGGTCCTTCTCTCTGTCCATCAATACAGTTTCTATTTCCTTACACATTTCAAAGTAAATTGCAGATATCTCTATATTTTCTCTGGGGAACTTTCTAAAACTGTAAATTCCCAGGCTTCAATCCAAAAGGTTCACAGATTGACTTATTCAAGAATATTTTTAATCCACAGGTGATTCTGATGCACAGACAGTTTAGGAAGAGTATCAGTCAGAAAAAGTTAAGTTCTACTGTAGTAACAAGGAAACCTTCCTAAAAATCTCTGTGGTGTAGGACAACAAAGATGTTTCTTATTCTGTTTCCTCCTCTCTCTCCTCCTCTTCACGTTCTTATTCTGAATTAATGCTATGTGTTCATCCACAGTTGGCTGGCCTTCACTATGATTACCATACTGATTGAGTCCCTACTATCTAAATCATTGCCAGTATCATGGCAAAGAGAAAAGATACTTAGAAAACCTTATATTAGGAAAAAACAAACAAAACAAAAAAACCTCTGCTTACATATGATACATATCTACCTCTGCCCACATTTCATTAGTCAAAGCAAGTCACTTGGGAACTCAAGTTCGAAATCATGGGGATGAATACTCTTTCCTCAGGAAGTAGCACTATGGAAGGGAAGCTGGAATATTTAGGAAAAGTATACAAAATAACACTAGAAATCCCTAATTTCTTCCAGACTCTTCAATTCAGATAAAACCGAAGAAACAAGGTGACTCTCAGCTAGTCCAGTGCAAGAATGATGCAGAAACAGTCTCCTCATTTCCAATGTCACCCATAGGGTTACCTCCTTGAAGCTCCCAGATTGTTCTTCATTCATTCATTCATTCATTGTCTAGTATTGAGTGCCCACCATATATCAGGCACTGATAAATAGGGCACAGGCCCTGCCATCAAGAAGTTTCCAGTCCCATATAAAATTCTTTCATATAACCTTCAGCTGACCCCATCACTAGACTGTTTCATCCTATCAACAAATAACCTGAAGCGACAATACATTTCAGACTAATAGAGAAACTGTCTGAGGATAAAGGTCTATTTTTCTTCACTTTTTCCCATCAGAGAGAGTCAGTTCCTAGCAACAGCCTGCTGAAACTAAGCATGGAAATACAGCTCTCCCTGGAGAAAATGTTTAAAGAGACTGATTCATGGGCCCACAGTGGATAAGGATCATCCTAGGGCTCAATCAGTTCATGATCTGGTGGCATAATAGGTTTCCTCTGAAAGGAATCGTTTAATCATGAAAACCTGAATTCATCTTTGGAACCCATTTTCATTTAAAGCAGCAGTTCTCAACCTGTGGGTCGAATGACCCTTTCACAGGGGTCGCCTAAGACCATTCTGCATATCAGATATTTACATTACGATTCATAACAGTAGCAACGTTACAGTTATGAAGTAGCAACAAAAATAATTTTACATGAGGAATTGTATTTAAAGGGCCAGAAGGTTGAGAACCACCGATTTAGAGAGGAAGAAACATTTCAAGGGTTAGAAATCTGATAGATTTTCAAAAATAATTCTGAGGACTATCTAAAAATAGGATTGTTTGATTTGCAAAAGATATTTGATACCTCCACAAGCTATCACTGTGAAGACCAGCCATCCTTAAAGATGTTAGAATACCATAGTGTCACAATATAAAACACTGTACCTAATCTTTATAGAAGCATGGGTACCAGAACGTGAAGGATAGTCAAGCTTCACTAACACTAGCTGTCTTATTTAACAAATAATCATCATGATGCTTATTGAGTCTTACACTATGCTAGCTACTATAAAGCAACTTACATGTATTGCCTCATTTTGCCCTCACAACAAACAGGCATTATAGTCATCCCTATTTTGTAATTGAAGAGGTTTGAAGCTCAGAGAGGATAAACAATTAGATCAAAGTTATCTAACCAGATAAAAGTCTGAGATGTGAACCTGGAATGCGAGTCCTTTGGTTCAGTGCTCCTTTTATGTAAAAGGGAATAGAGTTGTCATTTTTGAGGGGTCACACAGCTCCTAGATAGTGTCTATGACACTATGCAAGGTTCTGTGGGGATCCCAACATGAAGCCGTTTCTACTCTGTGTGCTTCACCCTGTCAAAGGAAGGAAGAGAATGTGGTTAAACTGTGTGGCTTGGTAGCCAGGGGAAGAGAGAATTTCAAGATGTCTATCAGTGGTAAATGCTACTAAAGAGTCAAAGATGGTAAAAACTAGAAGGTCGTTAATAATGTGACAATTATGCAATCACTGTTGAACTTAAAACAATCAGTTTCAGAGAGTGTTGAAGTTAGGGGGTAGCTTGCAAGAGTAAAAGAAGTCCATGAAAAAGGGTAGCTTTAGGCTGCAAGGGGGGAGGGAAAGGAAAGATTATAGGACAACTAGAGGATGCGAAGAATGGTGGAAATATTTTTATTTGTATTGAGGAGAACCAAGCATGTTGTTACACAGAAGAGAGAAGAGATAGTGCCAACTGAGAGAAATAAATTTAATGTGCACAAAGAGAGAGTGAAGAGTTTGAAGTAGGCGGGAGAAAAGGATCCATTCATCAGTAAATTATTTGTTTTTTCAGCCACTATTATAAAGTGTCCATTGTGTTTTAGTCACTGTGTTTGAGCACCATGGTGAGCAAAATATACCCATCTATAAAAATAAAAGTATAATATCTAATTAGACTGGACATCCTTCCGGATGACCTTCCAGATGAAGCCAGGGCTGGGAGGGAACCCCGGGTCCCAGGTGCCAGAGGAAAACTAGTGCCGGCAGCTGGGGGAAAGAAGGCCTACTCTTGCATGCATTTTGTGCATCGGGCCTCTAGTATCCTATCATTGTTGACCATAGAGTCTAATATGGAAAACAGACTTTTAAGTAATATATATATATATATATATATATATATATATCCTCAGTATATATGTCACATTATTATTACATACTGTGAAAAGTGCTATGAATGAAAATTCTATAAGAGCCAAGCAGAGAAGTTGACCTTAGGCTGAATAGTTGTATAAAGTCTTCCAAATTGGAGAAAGAACGAATAGAAGAAACATATGTGTTAGAAATATTGAGGAAAGAGATCATTTTCACCTTCTTAGTGAATAGGAAGACTAAAAATGTGTAAGAGTGAAAGGAATAAGACTGTGAGTATTTAAGGACAGTGGGGAAATGTATTAGAATCCATCCATGGACATCCTATTTAGTATCAGCAAAAGAGAAATAAATTTGCCAAGAAGCATTAAAAGCCACAATGAAATTAGGTGGTATGACCCAGTTGGCCTGATTTTCTTACTTTCTCAAGGAATTCTTAGCAACCCAGAGTAGATCATATAAAGTAAATGGTGGGTTGGGCAGAGAGAGCAGTCTGGTGGTTCTCAGGGCAGCACAACATAATTCAAAGGGAGCAAAGGATTCAAAGGTACTAGGAAAGGCCTTGTGTCCAGCTGGACAGGGAAGTAAGTAGAGCCCAAAGGACATGGACCAACGCAATGAGTTACAGTTGGGACCCAGAGAACAGAGCAGTTGAAAAGAAGTGAAGTCAAGGAAAAAGAGAGAGGGTGAAGATGTGAACAGAGAGAGAGGATAGACGGGTGTGATGATGAACACTCATGTTCAGCCAAATCAACAGGGAGCTAAAGTTGTGTCAGTGATGGTCATTGGTGCTGAAGGGGTTTAAAGAATGCTGAGGCTGAGGTGAGGTGGGAATGAAGGCCTGGTGAGCTTAGCAGACAGCAATCAGAACCCAGAGAATGCTGTGCCTTATAGGAAAACTTTGAGTTTTCTAAACCAGATACATACGTTTGTAGGTACACATACGCACATACAAACATTAATATATATCTTACCTGTAAGTGGTCTGGATGTCTTGAAGTGATGGCTAGTCCTCAGATTTATTGTTGGATATGTTTCTTTCAAACTGTGATATGCTGGATGACAGCCTACAGATCTAACTCAGGAAGAGCTAGAGGGCTGAGTCACTTCCCCTCATTTATCAAGGACCAATTTCTTGGAAAAGAGATAAAACAAGGGAAATTTTCAATGAGATTTGGGACAGATTTCAGAGACTTTTCAAATGTAGACTCAACTTTTCAAAGTTGCTTAGCAGCTGATTGAGTATGAGAGATGAGGATGAAGGACAGGCAAGAGACAAGTATACAAAGGGTCAAAGAGTTGGTTTTTGTCCCTCCACCCATTTTACAGAGGAGGAAGCTAAAGCTCAGAGAAATGAAAAGACTCATCCATAGCCACATGATTAATAAGTGTCTGAGCCAGGGTTTGTTGCTAGATCCATCTGTCCTGTGCATTTCCCACGGAGGCAGGTTAGTAAGAAACTAGGAAATTCTTTGATGGTGGAATGAGAAAACAGAGACAGATAGCTAACAAAGACCTAGCCAGCTAATAAATCACAAGATCGTATCTCCCCTAACCAAGGATACTTACACCTCTCCTCCCCAGTTAGAGAATGAGTAGTTTAGACACCCTAGTCAGGGAGATAGATAACAGAGACTCGGTTGATGCTATTAGTGCCAACCAAACCCCAGGATGGATGAAGTCAGGGAAATAAATAACAAAAACCCAATTAAAACCAGACAAATCCAAGATAAAGGTAAAACAGTGAAACTGACCAGAGAGTGATCCCAAACTCCCCTATATGCTCATCCTGATGCATAAGCATATCAAAGGACACACCGGACAGTTGTTGAAGTCTATTGAGACCCTCCTCTGAGACCTCCCCTAAAATTCCTATCTTTAGAAAACATAAAAACCCATAAGACAAAGGATGCCAGTGCATGCTCCCCCTTGAGCATGCCCACGCCCTCTCTTCCTTTCCTCAGGAGTGTATCTTTGCTTTCTTTCTCCTAAGCTCTAAGGGTTCCCATGAGACTTGCAACCAGGAGAGCAGCGGACAGCAGCAGCTCGTCCAGAGCTAACCCCCTGAACCTATCTCCCAGGCCTCTCCTTTTACCTCTGTAACCTGTTTCCTGAGTCCATGAAGCCCAGCATGGCTCACTTCTATGACTGACTTCCCTTCCTGGGTCTAGGCAGCCCAGCTTTAACTTACTCCTGTTACGGTGATCTTGCCACTTCTATATTAAGCCCTTACTTTGTTTCACTGTCTCAGCTTTAAAAAACCTACTCTCAAAACCACCTGGACTCATATTATGAAAACTTCCCTGCACAAAGTCAAGAACCCACACATTCCAGACTGTGCTGGGCAGACTCATCTTGGTCCCATTATGTCTTACTCCTTCCCTCCAGCCATCCTCTGAGGGACTCTGCCATGTTCCGCACCACTTTACTGAATATACCAAGCTCAGTCTTATCTCCTTCTCTTCCACATTTTCCTTGTGCATGCTCATCAACCACCCTTTCCCTGCCAGGGTGAGGAGTCTCTCCTGCGGCTCATGCAGTAGTGTCACACCCTTATCACACTCTGTGACACTGGGTTCACCTGTCATCTTCCCATTAGATGGTGAATTCTCTGATGGAAAAGGCAGTGCCCCTGAGTCTGTTTATCCCCAGCACTCAGCACAGTCTGTCTGACCTATACTAGCTGCTCAACAGATTTTTCAAATGAAGAGCTGTATTACTAGGACTCATGCTTAATTCCAGGTTGCATCCTACAGTTAATAAGATACAATAAAAATGTCCACAAAGGACATTATAACCTGCTCTCTGCCTTTACTATTTAAAATCTTTAAAAATCAAAGCATAACAGAAACCTACATACATGCATTTGTTTGGATCAGGGGTTAGCTGCTGACCTGCCTGACATTGCTATTTGTTTGGGCTTGCTTTGTGAGCACAGAGCGTGCTGGAACACCCCAGCCTTGCCATTTCATCCGCTTTACCCTGAGGCCAAGCACCCTGCAGTAGTTGCCTAGGAGCGGGAGGTCTTCTCCTGCGGAGCCCAGCTAATGAACCCAGGAGCCGCCTCCTAAGAGTTACTCCAGTAAATAAAAAGCACCCTGGAAACGGGGCTCAGGTGGGCAGGCCGAGGTGTGGCCACTTGTTTCAGTTCCACAAGAATGCTTGAGTGAGGATATAGAGATGCCCCTTCCTCCCTTCCTTCCTCCCACCCTCCATCCCTCCCTTCCTCCTCCCTTCCTTCCTTCCTTCCTTCCTTCCTTCCTTCCTTCCTTCCTTCCTCCTTCCTTCCTTCCTTCCTTCCTTCCTTCCTTCCTTCCTTCCTTCCTTCCTTCCTTCC
>PVJC01044327.1:0-14155 GCA_004026665.1 Murina feae
TGCTCCCCAATGCCCCTCCAAGGGCCAGAGAAGCTCACCAAGCAGGCCACCGACCCCCTGCCACCTCTTATCTGCTTCGTGGTGCCCTCCAACCCTGCCGCCTCTTTCCCACTCACGGGTCCTGGGTCCTGCGCTGTCCCTCTGTGCACTCGGGGGGTCCCTCAGCCCGGCCTGTGCCCTCTCGCAGTCTGGGACCCCTCGGGGGATGTCCACCTGCTGGCGTGCCTGACCAGCCTGGGTGAGGGGCTTTCAGGCTGCCCACAGCTCCCATTGACCCAACGTCCCAGCAAGGTTGGCTGGACACAGGTGTCTGGAGTTTTTTCTCCTATAATTGATACTGTTCCTTTAAGGCCTGGGGTTATCTCCTATAATTGATACACTGTTCCTTTAAGGCGGCCTTCTAACTAACGAAGCCTCCTCTGCTTCACCTCACAGCGTCTATAATGAAACAATTGTTATTTTTACTGGTGAGGCCCCGGCTGCTCTTTCCTTCAGCTCCCGAGGATTCTGTGATTGTTATATTGTTTCAACTCTGTGTTTCGCTAGAGGCAGTTTAATCGGAGCTGAACTGAGCGGGCACAGCTTCACTTTCGCTCCTGCCGCAATGGAAACTGCCCTTTACTCAGGTCCGTGAGTGGCGGCCGCCATGTTGGCTGGGCTAATTTGCATACAGCCGCTCTGATTGGCTGGTGGGTGTGGCTTACCCTGTCTCGGAGAAACGGTTAATTTCAATATTTCGCTTTTATAGAGTAGATGGCCAGGACTTTATACTGCTTTTCCTTTTTTTTTTTTTGCATGATGATGAGGATAGAGAACTTTATGGCATAAAAGCCAGTAAGAACCTAGTACTAAACTTGTGCATTTAGAAAGGGGCCAGATGAGTTTAAAATACCACTGTTATATTCATCATCATTATTAAGTCTATTCTTATCAGAGCCACTGCTTTTTCTAGGCACTTAGGACACTATTTTAAAACAAAATTGCTCCCACATCTTTTAACCTTGCAAAGAATCAGAACAATTGACTTGCAGAAGCAATTGCTTTCACGTACATTTAATAGCCTTTGGATTAAAATCAGGTAAAGCCCCAGATTCTCATTCTCAGCTACCGCAGAGTACATAGATTTCACTGCAAAAAGAAAAGTTTGTTCAGTTGGTATCTGTATGGTTTTGGATTGATCTGCTTCATCTGGGACTGGAAATACAGGAACAGTGAACAGTGTAGTTTATACAGGAGCAAAAGAAATTACGACTCTTTCTTTAGAATAGTTAAAAGGAGAATTTTTACCTATAGATGACTTCTGAGGGGAATAATGATGTGGTGTGGGCCAGAAAGAAGGCTCTCCATTCATTATTCTTCATAATCATTTACATTTTACAGAGTGAGTCATAAATTCTCTTTTTTGGCTTTTTTTTTCATGAAATATATTTTTGGGGAGAAAGCATATCAGTAAATAATATACACAGTTTTCCTATTTTGTCTTATTTCAAGAGTGTCAGTTCCAAGGAGGAAAAGCATCATAGTGAGTGAGAGTTTCTGGAAATTTACTACATTTCTTTCTTCTTGCCGCACAGGTTCAAGCCACTACAGCTACCAGTTATGGCCCACATGTTCTCCAGACTCCAGTCTGTCACCCCTGGCTGGGTAATAGGCCCTGTGGGTCTGACTCCTCCCCTCCTTTTCTTGGCCCACTTCCAATTTACTCAGAACTGGCTCAGCTGGCCCAGGCCCAGCTAATACAGCAAATTACCTGCCAGCTTGCACTTTTGAGCACTGCTTCCCTGGAGTCCCTTTTTAGGATATCCCAAAGCTGACTCCTCACCCAGAGACCAGTTGTCAGGCCATGGTAGCCTTTCAGCTTGAATTCTTCCTTTTCTATTTTCTGAGATTTCAAGTTTTTATTTACCCACAGTAGCTGGCTGGCCTGTCAATCCATTGCCAGGAACACTATGCCTCTACATGTTATCATCAATAGAATCAACATAGTTGGCTATCTGGTGAAGGCCCTTTGCACACTCAATTTCCTTAACATTTATAAAAACCATACTGATTAAAAATGCTGTTTGAGCACTTACTATGCATCTGATTCAAAGGTTTATCTTGCTGCACCTCAAAGTTTTAGAGGTAAAGGGCATGATTCCAAAAGCGAAATAGCCTCAGCATTGGTTGGGGTAACACTGATTCAACCAATGTCACCCCAAGAAATTCAATGAAGAAATAAAAATAATAATAAATTAGGAAAAAGATCAAATTCATATTAAATGAAAGCTGTCCAGAGAGAAGCCAATTTCTTCCTGTACATCCCAATCTATGAAGCTCTCTGGGAGAGGGTTCATTTCAGTTCTCTCAATGTGATTAAAATATTGCGAGGTAAATTACAATTCTTTTTTTCAGTCCTTCGAGTGTCCAATGCAGATCTTGGCTTCAGTACCTCTTTGCACTCGTTACAATGCACACTCCAGGGAGCACTATTTACATGGTAAGCAGTGGAAGGTAAGATAGTGCTTCTTAAATTATCTTTGGCAAAAACCAGGTTTTTTTAAAAAAAAACAAACAAAACCTCTAATCCATCAAGAGCCAACACATTTGCGAAAAAGATTAGAAAATAAAAATACATGCCCCATTTAAAAAATTACTTCATTCAACAGAAATAAAATCACTTGAGTTAGTTTGCTATAATAGTTTTGAGTGCTTATTCTCAATTTATGATGTCTGTTTTTGAGCACTGGTGACAACAATTTTTGGATGCTACTGGTCCATGGGCCACCCTCAGAGTAGCACTCACAGGTCCAGAACATGGATTCATTGTGAATGGTGGCCCCTAGCATTCTCAGGTGCTGAGTTTCTATCTGATCACCAGGCATTTTGACCATTTTGTAAGAGAATAACTGGAAGAAGTGTACACATATATATAAAAAAGGAAGGGGGCAGCAACAACGTACAGAGAGTTTGTTATGACAGCCAAATTAATTGGTTATAGACAAAATACAAGACATCGCTGTCCTTACTTAACCTTGATACCTGAGCCTTCTAGCACCTTGGAGCTGGGACTTCACATCCAAGCTTATTAGTGATCTGATGTCATTGGCTGCAAATGAGACCTTTTCCTTAACTCAGATTTTCTGGCCAAAGTCCAATTTGGGTAATTGCCTCTGGCTAGATGAATGCTTCCTACCGCTGAAATTACACTTCCTCTCTTAAGATACTGTGTAATAACACAGCCTGCCTCTGAATGGCTGTCATTATAAACTTTAGAGGTAACAACATTTTTCTGCAAGATAAAAGAATTTTTTAAAAAGCTTGTGTGAGTGTGTGAGTCTGTGTGTGTATTCCTGGGTGAGGTTTATGAACATACGAATAGCTGCTTAAGGAAAAAAAACAACAACTGTTGGCTAAAAGGATCAGGATGCTACTTTTGTCAGAAAAGAAATTTCACTGAATATTTACACAAGAAGGCCATGGGACCACAGAACTGAGTCTTCTGAAGAAGATGCAAATACTAATAACTGCAGGGCCTGGGAAGGCAAGAGGAAATGCATGGGTTTTAAAGGCAGACATTGGTTTGATTGCAGAGAGTCTGTGGGACAGTTTTATTAAAAAGAGAGACTTAAATGGCCTTTAGAGAATGTAGGGCATACGTCTTTTTAAGACTTCCACCTCTCTTCACAATTTCGGTGTTCCTATTCTTTCCTTACACATTTGGTGTAAAAAGGGCTGTAAAAGCATAACTTTTTGAATATTCATTTAAAAATAAAAATAGACTTCTGAGCTCCTTTTTATCCCTTTTCCTGAATCTAACTCCACATGGTTGCCAGAGTTACTTTCTTAAAACATGTGCATCATGTAAGTCCCTATGAAGCATCTACATTTGTTCCTTATTTCCTATCAGAGCAAGTCTTGCCCCTCCTGCTGGGCATGGAATGCCCTACAGAATCTGTCTCTATGTCACAGACTCAACATTAGCTTTGATTACTTCTCAGCGTGAAATTTCATTGTGATACCATTGTAATTAGATAGTTATTAATAATAGAAAAGGAGCAAAAGGGGAAGCCAGACATTATAGGCATGTCATCTGGGCAGCTTCACTAGAAAGCTGCAATCTTGCACTCCCCAGGGAAACCAGCCTACTCCCTGCAGATCACTGGGAGAAGGGGTCCAACAAAGTGGAGATAGAGGCGTGCCCAGTGAAGTTGGGGTCACATAGGGAAGGCACTTGATTGTCATTCAAACCTAGGGACAGAGATGATTGGCCAGGATGGGCGGGGACACTGCAGGGCTGCAAATATTTGGGAATCCATAATCCCCTAAACAAAGGAATGTGCTCTCTTATTACTCTTGTGCTCCTGGCTGGCTCTGTACCAATGGACTGCAGCTGGGAACACAAATTACGCTAGCCTGGTGCTGGATTGGACTATGCCCTAACATGGAACGGAAATTCTGGACACTGGCTCTGATTTTAGCCCTACTAAAGGCAAGTTGGACTTCTTCCTTGGCAAGACTGAAGGAAATGAAACCTTGGAAACTCAGGGATTTGATTCCACAGAAATAACGCTTTCTACAATATTGCATCCTCCCATGTAAGTCTCAGAAAATTTTTTTGCTTGATCACAAGAAATCCAACGAGGACCTTTCCCCTGTCTTAACAATTGGAGTTGGGTTGCCCTCCAAAGAATTTTTTTTCTGACTGGCTCTGGGCCTTCTCATTGGGAGGAAGGAGAGGATTGGGGGTGGAGGGTAGGGGAAGAGACTGAGAGAGAGAGAGAGAGAGAGAGAGAGAGAGAGAGAGAGAGAGAGAAACATCCATGTGAGAGAAACACATTGATTGGTTTGCCTCCTGCAGGCACCCTTACCGGGACTGGGGAACCTCAGTACATGCCCTTCACCGGGAATGCGAACCCCGCGGTTCACAGGCTGGTGCTCTAACCAGTGAGCAAACTGGCTAGGGCTCACACAGGTGCTTTTAAACATGTTTAAGAAGCATCACCAGTTATTATGAATACCTGGATCAGAGGCTGGCCAACCTTGTTTTCAAAGGGCAAGATAGTAAATATTTTAGACTTTGCAGGCTGTGTGGTCTCTGTTGCAAGGACTCAGCTCTGCTGCTGTGGCAGGAAAGCAGCCCAGACAGTACGTAAGTGATTGAGTGATTGTGTTCCCGAAAAATCTCATGGACACTGACACTTGAATTTCATATAATTTCCACTTACCAAAATAGTATTCTTCCTTTGACATTTCTAAACATTTAAAAATGCAAACATTGGATAACTAACCTATTGTGGTAACTACTTTGCAGTATATGTGTATAAAATCACAGTGTATACCTTAAACTCACACAATGTTATGTGTCAATTATATTTCCATTATATTTTTTAAAGCTGAAAAAGTTTAAAAGCTATTCTTAGCTCACGAGGCATACAAAAGCAGATGAGAGACTGAATTTGGCTGGTGGGTCATAGTTTGCTGACTGCTGACCTACATCATTGTTCCTAAAAGTGTGCTCCCCAGACCACCTGCATCGGAATCAGCTAGAGTTGGGAGTTTATAGAAAATATAAATTCGGGATCCAGTGAAGCAGAATTTCTGAGCACATTAAGGATTCCATCAGACAGCTGTGAATCACCACCTCTAGACAGAGGCAATGACAGAGCTGGCTCCTCAGGAATCTACTTTATAGGACTTACAACCCAAGGGGGCAACATCAACAACAGGGACTCCATGCTTTTAATCAGCGTTTTAGAATCTTTCAGATGCAGAAAATTTAAAACCTGAGAACTCTGAGTGTTTGCATTTAAAATCTATGTTTTTCAGAATATCAATACTAGTAGATGTAGCGAGCCTTCATTTAACTTAAACTCAGTAAAAACAGAAATGTATTCATGGGGAAGGAAAGAAGCTTACATTCCTTATTAAATATATTGTGTATGATACTAAAATGTAAAAAGAAACAATCTTTATATTTTTGCCTTAAATGAAAGCCTCTAGCTGAGGCCTTTGTTATCCATGGCAAATTCAGGAGAAAAGATTTATTTCATTATGAGCAAACATTTCTGAAGGGCAGATATAATGTGTTTCTCAACACTCCGAACATCCTTATTAACCTAATACACTGGGTTATATAAAAGCATTTCTAGGAAGAAAGGTCATACAGAAGGCTGTGCCCATAGGGCACTTGAACCAATGCGTATCAATTGAGGCTGGAATATGACCCACTTGAGTAGAACAGGTTCGGTAGTTTCTGAGCCACAGACCATCATGACCCGCACTTTGCAAATTATTCGCAATCACTAAGGAAAGTGTGCCAGGGGAGCAAATGGCTCAGTTCTAACATGCAACATGAGCCAAAATTCATTAAGTCCCTCTTTTGTATGAGGCATATGATAAGTATATTATGTCGGTTTAATCCTTACAAAAAGCACAGATGAGGAAACTGAGTTTTGGAGATCGTAAGGAACATGTCCAAGGCCACACAGGTCAAGTCAGGACTCAGATTTGACTGCTCCAAGCAACTGTCCAAGATGACCTCCTAGCACCATCACATGGAACATCAACCAGACTTTGGAGAGTTTTCTTTCACTCCAGCTGGGGAAGAAGCCAGGCACTGGGCTGCGTGTAGAGTCTGGACAAATGTGCTAGGTCTCACGTCAAAGAGGCCAGCGCTCTGGTGCAGCACTGTGCTAGCTCACCATGATTGTCGTTTTAGGACACTGAGCCTGCTATGGTCAGCTCTGGATCACCCTTGCCAAGGAGGGAGAGGATGGTTTTCCTTTTATGGTAATGTTTATTTGGAAACCAGTGAGCCAGGCTGCTAATGGAAAGGGATAATGACCCAGCAGACTCCTTAGGAATAAACAAACCTATCTTATAAGATCTCCACTCACAGAGGGGGTTAACCACGGGGTTTGGGGGGGGCGCGATGGGGATGGGGGGCGGGTGCTGCAGACTTCATTAGGGAGGAAGCCTGGGTTCTGGCAGAATTGGACCAGAATGTCAGGTGAAAGTTGAAATTTCAGACACTCAACCATTCTGGGCCAAGGAATCCACTACCTAGTGAACAAGAATCTGGGATCCATAGAGCAACCAGATTTGAACCTGGTTGTGTTTAATGTGCCTAGATACTGACGGCAGGATGCATATATTAGCATTAACATATTCTGTGTTTCTCTCCTTATTAATTTTTCAAGTTAAAGCATGTCTTCAAGTATGGCTCAGGGGAATAACACTGGGACTAATTAGGCCAAACACTCTGCTCATCTCCTTATGGCTGATGAGGGAGAGCAGATAAGTTCTCCCTCACTCTTGAGAACAGTGTTTTGAGTTGAAATGTTTCTAGACATTTTGGAGTTAGAGTACAATGCTATGTTTACAATATAACAATGACAATTTGAGTCTGACTTTGTGTACTATATAGACCCATTTTTATAGCTTAATGAAATATTTTTTAAGGGTGGGTGTGGTAAGCACAATTTATGATCACTTCCTTTGGGAATAAGACTTTATTTCTCTGTTAAAAATAACATTTAGTCTCAGAAGGAAGGTAGAGGAGGGGGGGGGTAAGGGGGAGAGATCAACCAAAGGAGTTGTATGCATGCATATAAGCATAACCAATGGACACAGACACCAGGGAGGGGGATGGGGGGAGTAAGGGCATGAATGGGAGTGGGGTGGGGGGCAATGGGGGGGGGATAAGGACACATATGTAATATCCTCATCAATAAAAAAATAACGTTTAGGCCTTTTATAAGAAGTGGATATACATTTCTACAAAGATTCTTTTGCTAGTACTTTTGAGCAAATATGCAATTTATAAACAACTTTTACATTACAGATATGGAACTGAAGTTCACATTTTCCATCTATCACTCTGATGGCTGCTTTAAAAAATATTTTTTCATTGATTTCAGAGAAGAAGGAAGAGGGAGAGAAAGATAGAAACATCAACGATGAGAAAGAATTATTCATCGGCTGCCTCTTGCATGCCCCCTACTAGGGTCAAGCCCTGAACCTGGGCATGTGCCCTGACCAGGAATCAAACTGTGACCTCCTGGTTCATAGGTTGATGCTCAACCACTGAGCACGCTGGTCGGGCTTTGATGGCTATTTTTAATATATCATTTTCCAAATTTCTGAAGGAAAAAATTTAAAATCTAGGCTCTCAAGCAAAAAATATAAAAAGGAGTCTCTTTATTCACTGAGACTTTCAGGAACAGTTTGGGTAATTCATTCTTCTGAGGTGAAAAGAAAAAAGGAGGAACAATTAGGAGGCTCCTGATCCCTTCTCTGGGACCAGGAACTCAGATTCTGGGCACCATTTGGTTTCTGTGAAAACCCTGGAAGTAAGACTTTCCCTATAGGTGCCTGGCTGGCTCAGAGCTTGACTTGCTCACTGTTTCCTTCTGTGCCTCCCCATACAGTTTTTCAGTGTTAAGACACAGGCCTCAAAAGGGTCATTAACTGATTTTCATAAATTCCTGCAGTTTAGAGCCTTTTGCTGAAGTGAACTTTTTTAGACCTGAGGGGAGGTCCTTATTAATTTGATGTAAATCTCTTCTATTAAGTTAGGAGATTCTGTCACTAGGCCAGGATCAACCATTCCATAGACCAAACTGCCTGTTTGAATAGGCAAGCTTTCATTTGAATATGGATTACCTGGGAGATGGTATTAAAATACAAATTATGATTCAGCAGGGCTGAGGTGGGATGCAGAATTACCAGGGCTTCCATCACACCTTGAGGGGCCAGGGATCTGAGGCTGCGCCCCCCACCTGGCACCAAGCAGGAGGACTAGAGGCTACACGCCCCCCCACCCACACAGCGGGGCTTGACAGGGGACCTGAGGCTGTGCCCCCTGCCCGGAGCTGGGCCATGGGACCTGAGGCTGCACCCCGACCTGGTGGGGCTTGACGGGGGTGGGGATAGCTGGGTCTGGATCTTGCCCGATTGTGATGGGGCTGGCCGGGTCTGGGTCTTGTGGGATTTTGAGGTGCAAGTGGGTGGGTGGGGACTTGACTCTGGGTCCCATGGTGTGCCCCAGACTCTCACAGGAGGAATATTTTCATATACATTTTACTAATTTTCTTTCATCTCTGACACTTCTATTATAGAGAAAGGACAAATAGCAATATTAAAATATTTTCTCTAATTAAAATCCTTTTAATGTGCATGAATTTCATGCACCAGGCCACTAGTTGACTAATAAGCATTTGCCTCCATTGAGCCTGCAATGCAGGTGCTATGAATAAAACTTTAAAAGTTTTATCTCAAACTCTGATCTTGAAGTCTTTGTTAAATAGTATAACCTGAAAAGGACCATGTTCGGTTATTAATACCCTTTGGAGTGGGGGAGGATGAGACAGACTTCGGTCATGAATCATTGCTGGGAGAAGTTCCACAAGAGAAAATCCACATAGAAGAGAAAAGGGGACAATAATATATTTTTGAGGTATACTGTTGAAAGTACATAGCTTTAAACAAAATTGGCAAGCAGACTCATGAATTCAGTAGTCTTTTTTTGACAAGAGGAAATGGGAAAACACTCCTTGCTAAACACTAAGAGATATAGATGTAAAAGCAATGTACTCTTGTTTGTGTAGTCTGTTAAAAGGGTGATCCTTAGCTTATGGATGAATAGAAGTTAAAAGCAAATGTCATTGTGCTGCTGGCTTTGTACTCATTTTGAGAACTATATTATAATTAGGCGAATAGCATAGCTTTAATACATAAGAACAGAAAACTAAATTTATTCATTTTTTTCGCAACACATGTGAGCAATGCTGTTTGGAGCAATACATTGTCCTCTCAATTAGACAAGAACATTGTTGCATAAACTCTTAACAATCAGAGGTCATTTGGTCCATTTAAAGTTTATTAAAGGGCCAAGCATCTTTGGTAGTCCCTTGATAAATCTTGAAGGGGGAATATAGAAACACCAATGCTATTACATAGAAAATCTTGGCCTGAAGAAATGACAAGTGTTTTTATAGGGCTTCCTGGGAAAATGTGACGTGTTGGGAGATCTGAACTGAAAGAAGTAACATCTGACCTGAATTCTCAAGGGGAAACAAGAGTTTGCCAAAAAATATAGAAGAGAAGGAATTTTTTACATAGGAAGAAATAATTTGCTATGACAATGAGGTACAAAGCAACCGCTGTGTATTGCTAAGAGAGTATACCAGTAAGTTCCATGAAGGCAGCGATTTTCAATCTGTTTTGTTTACTGCTGTATCATATAACTTCATAGGGTGTCTGAAACATAGTAGGTGCTCAATGAATATTTGTGGAGTGAAGAATGTGAGATAAAGAGTTGGTCTTTGTTCTCTAGAGGCCATGGAGAAGCACAGAGGTTTTAAGAAGGGGAATAAAACCTTAAAAATGGACAAGACTATGTGAGTGGCCATGGTAGTGGTGGTGAGGCTATAGAGTTATAACCAGGTTACAATCTGGTAAATCTCAATGTTTGTGGAATGGACAAAGGAATATGATTCATTAAAGGAGTCTGAGGAGAAAGAGAGAATGGGAAGACTATAGGAGCCAAGGGAGGAGAGATTCTAGAAGAAATGAGAAGCATTCATTTGACAAACAAGAAGCTATTTTAATATCAGAGAGATCATTCTCAGAAACTAGAGAACCGTGGGTTGAGAGATGCAAGGAAGGCAAGAAAGCACAAATGTTAAGTAAATCCTATTCATCAAGAGCAACAGTCTTAGTGATTTAAGGAATAGGTGGGATTTGTGTAGGGACATAGATGATATTTCAAGTAAGTTGTCTGAGAATGAAAGAAAAGAGAAAGAGCCATGGCTGGAGGGTAATGCAGAACCAAGGAAAGATTCTTAAGTAATAAGATAAATTCCAGCAGGTTTATAGGCTAAGGGTAAGGTGCCTAAAGAAAAAGAAACTGTAATAGTTCCCATGATAAAGACGATCTTGATGAAGCTATTCTCTGGGTGGGCGGGGGTGGCTTCCTTCCAGAGCAAGGTGAAGTTGATGTCTTTGAATAGTGTATCTACAAGTTTTCCTATGAATACAGAGGGAAAGAAGAAAAGATGAGTCTTGGTACAAGCTTATTTCTGAGGCATGAGGGAGAGGAACTTATCCATAAGCATTAGGGATAATAGATGTTGGATTAGCTTCAGCTAAATGTGGATTTAATGAATGCATTTTAATGGTCATGATTATCTACTAGAGGCCCAATGCACGAAATTAGAATTAGTGCAAGAGTAGGCCTTCCTTTCCCTGACTGCCGGCACTGGCTTCCCTCTGGCACCCGGGACCCGGGCTTCCCTTGCAGCCCCAGCTTCGTCTGGAAGGAGTCCGGTCTAATGAACATATTATGCTTTTATTATTATAGATTTGATAACATTTTTTATATTCTTTATATAGGATTGGGGATTTCTAAGGCAACTGACAAGGTATTGGATGTAGGATTTAGCAGGCTCCCAAACTCACATTCAGTTGCTGGCATATGTGGTTTCGGTTGTTTTTTAACATAAAAAAAAGCTCAGATGTAATATTCATCCCAAATTTATAACAATATAACTAAACTGGATTCATCTATGCTCCTTACTAAACTTTATTCCAAATTTAAGTGGAAGTGTCATTTTGGTGCAACTTTTTCCCATCTACCAGCAGAAGATGTTTTGCAACAAAAAACTGTTTCTGAACTGAAATACATTATAATGCTCATTAAAGCAGACTCTCCTGAAAATGTAAAACTGAATTATCTAATGCACTACAAAATCCTCCACAGATGTATTATCTAACGCACTACAAAATCCTCCACATTGTGAAATAACATTCATTAGGAGGAGAGGCACGACAATACATTTTCTTTACTTTTTCGGGCAAGTATCATAATTTAGATTAATGTGGTACAATAACTGTAATTATTTTCATTGCACTTTTGGTAGAATTTACATTCATTAAAAGTGTAGGGTTTTGTATTCTGCAATATGAAAAAATAAACATGACTTCAGAGTGTTTTATAGCAAGATAATGCTGTGGGTGATTTCATCCATTTATTCAGCAAATAAGTGCACACATGTAGGTGCTGTGATTCAGAAGCTTTCATGGCAAGATGTTCCTTAGTTTACCATTTGGAGTTCTCTTGCACATAACTTTAACTGCACTCAGTCCACTTAACTTTCCGCTCTCGTGCATAAGCAACCAGCACTTTAGAGGCAGGCAACATTTTGATATGACCAGCATAATTTCTTAAATATAATTTATTACATGACAGTGGCAGATAGTGAGGATTGTGACTTATTTTTTGGCTACTTATGTTTTAACATTTATAAAACCAGGGGAATTTGAAACTTACCTGGTAAATATATCATACATTGGTCATTTTTAGATTTGAGTTTATAACTTTTATTTAAAGTCAATTTAAAGGCACTAAGATTCTCTCCCACCACATAACAATAATTTGCATGAGTTGATCGAACATATTTTATGTAATATAAACTTGGTCATCTGCTTATAGCTTCCAAATTGCTGGCTAGAAGCATCATTGCTTCTTTCTTTCTCTCTGACATTTCTTAATCTCTCAAATTCTGCTATGGACAAATTTTGTTTGAAGTTAATAAACTTTTAGGCTGCGAGTTCAAGAAAATTACCACTCTAGATTAGGAGGGGGCAAGACACATATTTATAGATCCCCTTTCTCCTGGGGCCTCCAACGAATGAATGTGGAATTTCAAAGAAATAAGCCCATAACTCAGAAACATTAGGAACCGTAGAGGTTTTGAGATGATATGAACATTACAGATTATTTTTAATTTAGAAATGGGGAGCTGGCAGCCAGAGAACTTACGTGACATTCTCAAAACAGCTGTGTGAATTAGTAGCAGTGATATACCAGAAACTTGGTGTGCTGATGCTAGTAAGGGAGTTTTTTGTCAAAGCCTGTATGTTTTTCCTAAGTGATGACACTGTTGTATGGCAGGTTTTATAGTCATACAGCAAGCACATTTAGTCGATTAATTTATAGGATTAAGCTGTTATTACCCATTAGGTTAAAAGTAAGTTCCTTTAGAACAAGGACATTTTGTTCACTGATATCCCATATTAGAATGGCACCTGGCACCTTGGTGGAATGCACAAAAAGGAAGAAGCAACTTAGGCAAATATTCGGTACATCACCAAACAGAAAGGAAGGATGCTAAAGTTTGAAAGCCTAGACAGAAGAAAATCAGTAGAACCATCATTTTGCCCATTTTTGTACACTCAGTTGTATTCTTTGTCTCACATATACATCTGATTCTTTTGCATGACTCCCCTCCTTTCCTCATGGCATAACACAATAACATAATTTAACAAGCATGCATGCCAAGCTCTGAGGAAAGATGGTAAATAAAATACAGTCCTTGCTTTTGAGGGAAACTATCTATACTAATAAAAGGGTAATATGCAAATTGGACACAACATCCTCACAGGCATGACTGGATATGCTAATTAGTCATGAGCAGTATACAAATTGATCATCACTCCAACACAATAATAAGAGGGATATGCTAATTAGTAATGACCAGATATGCTAATTAGTCACAACCAGTATCCAAATTGACCATCACTCTAACACACAAGATGGCCGCCACAAGATGGCTGCAGGGGAGGGAAGTTGTGGGTGATCAGGCCAGCAGGGGAGGGCAGTTAGGGGTGACTAGGCTGGCAGGAGAGGGCAGTTGGGGGCAACAAGGTCTGCAGGGGAGGGCAGTTGGGGGCAATCAGGCTGGCAGGGTAGTGGTTAGGGGGTGATCATGCTGGCAGGCAGAAGCAGTTAGGGGCAATCAGGTAGGCAGGGAGGTGAGCAGTTGGGAGCCAGCAGTCCTGGATTGTGAAAGGGATCCCAGATTAGAAAAGGTGCAGGCTGGGCTGAGGGACTCTCCCCCACCCCCACCCCCAGCCCCAGGTGCACAAATTTCGTGCACCATGCCTCTAGTCTTAACTAATAAAAGCGAAATATTAAAATTAACCGTTTCTCCGGGATGGGGGTAAGCCACGCCCACTAGCCAATCAGAATGGCTGTATGCAAATTAGCTCAGGCAAGATGGCGGCCGCAGCCCTGGAGGCCAGCGCAGTGCCAGCGGCAGGGTGAGCGAGATGTGGGGGTGGGCCGGAGGGAGATGGCATGGTGATGGTTGGCGTGGGGGGGGGGAAGCGA